>VZUI01019371.1:0-16938 GCA_013401135.1 Cettia cetti | reverse complement strand
TTTTTTTTTTTTTTTTTTTTTTTTTTTTTTTTTTACATTTTCTTTGTGAAAAGCTGACCTAATTTTCTGGGAATAATGTAAACGGTTATACACTCAAAGCATTGCACTGGAGAGTTTATAGATAAAGCTGAATTTATTTTATGGTTCAATTATCACAAAGTACAGGGGATCCCTGTTGCATTAACACTTCATGAAGATATTGCAGTGAGGGCTTCCTTGCTCTTTTCCATGTAAGTTAGGATTTGCCAGTAAAACCTTCACTGCAGCTCTGTCACTACAAAATCCATTAGCCCTGCCAGTTGTATGACATGTTAAAGACATTTTCCTCAACGACTGTATCTGGTTCAATACAGATCAATGCCGTGCCCTGTTCTGAAGAAAGTTTTAAATTGTCTATTCTAATGCACGAAAGATAAACATTATTATGCAAAAGAGTTATTCTGGGATGAGAATAGGCAAAGAAAAGGCCATGAAGCAGTGGCAAAAAGGGTTGTCAGTGGCACAAGGGCTGTATCAGTAGCAGGTTTGCCATGATGCTGCTGGGCTGATATTAGGACAGGGGTGTCCAGGTCATCCCAACATGAGTGGCATGCTGCAGTCCCTTCCTGCAGAAGAGTGTGGGACAAGTCGTGCTGGCAGAGCCCTTCTCCCTGTTGCAGAGGCTGTGGAGGAGGCTGCAGGAGACCCCCATCACCCTCCACCATACCAGTACAATCTTCTAGATTAGGCAGTGGTAACCTGTGTTTCAGACTAGGGTGGAGTGCACCAGGTTCACTCACCAAAGGGCCAAGGTAGTGTTTTGGGTTACAGCCTTAATGTAGTGTGCACTAGATTGAAAATGTCTGGCAGAAGGGATTGAATTGTCTGGCCTATTCTTCTTATTCAAGAGTTTTCTCCTTAGGAAACTGAGCTGTTGAAATCACTGAGACCCTGATTGGATGCATTTCCCTATTGACCAAATTAGGTGTGTAACTCCATCTTAGTTTTGCTGTTTCAACACCAGATTTTCTGACATTTCTGGTTTGGGTTTTTTTTTTTTCCCAGAAGAGCAAGGTTTTTTTCATTTCTTAATTTACGTATTCTGTTGATCAGTGCCTTCAGCCAGCTGGACTGTGCAAGTGCTTTGCGAAGGAGTAGTTGAATAACAGTCATCTTCCTTGGGGGTATCTGAACCAGCAGCCTAAGTGTGGCTCGGGTCTGGCTTCCAGTTCTCCAGCCACATCTGGCTGCCGTGGAGATACGGCTCATACTCTTGAAGGAAATTGTTGTTCATCTGTTGCTGGTGTGTGCTTTCATTTCTATGAGAGTCTAATTAGGTTCAGTGATTAGGAGTGCTAATAGGCATAACAATCCCACAGAAATTTACCTTTCAGAAAAAGAAGGGCAGCAAAAATACCCAGCAAAGGAAGAAAAAGAAAGAGTGGAAAACTAAAAAACCCACAACAAGAAAACCCTAGCAATTTTATACAGGGTAAAATAAATGAATAAATAAATAGCCACTATGCAAATGCCTCTACCTATCTATCAGAGATTGTTGTAAAGGCAAATTAGCTAATTGCTGCAAAGTGCTTTGAAAATGAAAAGGGATATATAAGAGGTGATTATTATTATTCACAACAATCTGGTAGGTGAAGGCATCTGTCTATTTTGCTTTTTATATCCCCAGAGCTTTCCCAAAGCAACATTAGAAGAAAGAAAAAAACCCTAAAATCGGAGAAGAACAGTCCCAAAATGGAGAGAAAAGGCCTGTGACATTTGTGAATAATAAAAATAATAAGATACAGATCAGTTTAATAAATACCTTCAGGAGTTTAGGGTAAGAAAGCTACACTGAGGTGTATTTGAACTGATCTTAATGGATATGGAGATCATTAGCAGTGTGCTGATACTGCTGAACTGACATGGAAAATATTAATTTAAATAGAAATATCTTACATTAAGTCTGTAACTGCATTAAGATGTAAATGAGTCAAGCTTCCATGCCCTACGCTTTGGCCCTTTTGTACTAGGCAGAACCTCTGTTTTATGTCAAAACTTACACAAATTATAAAGGGAAAAGTTTTTATCCCTTTAGAGGATCTGGTACAATTCTACAATCTAAAAAGTTCAAGGATGATGCAATGAGAGACGTAATTTAATCCTAATTTAGCCTAGGACTAAATCACACATTTATCTCCAGAAGCTGTAGAATAGCATCCAAGCCTCTGAATACTTGTATTATGCGTTAACTCCTCTTGCACTGGCAAACCCCAGGGAGCTACTCTTGTGCTTATGCTAAGTGCATGCAAAAGTGCTAGCAAGATCACTACACTAATTTTCAGCATCAGAAAGTAAAATAATTCCTATACTGAGGCAAGACTCCTGATAAGACTGTGAACTACAGCATTTCATAGCTGTGGAAGAATTAACTCATTTTTCCCTTTTTTTTTTTCTCCTTCTTCTCAATTATCACTTTCTCTAGCTATGAATCACTTCAGAGCTCATTCCTTAAAGGTATCCAAAATTCCCTCAGGTGTTTTGACATAATTCTATTACATCTTATTTCTGTTTAATATTAAATTCTTTCCTGCATGTTTAAATAAACCTGGAAACCTTTTTAGGGAGCACAGCTTAATGGGGAACTAAGAACATGCGCGCCGAATGTCACCATCTTACATATGTTTTATTATTAATGGTAATTCATGCAGAACCAGCCACTTCACAAGGAGAGACTAAACACTTACATAAAGCTAGGTGCTTCTCTCTGACCTTAATTTGTTTCTGTACTTGAACACTGGATTCCCTTTTAAAAAATAATTATTCCCATAAAGATTAAAAACCAACAACCCAGTCTCTTACTGTGAGAAAAACAAATGCAGAGGCTTGAGTGGGAATGCTGGAAATATTATCTTGGTGGCTATTCCAATAGACTACAGTGTAAGAGGTCTTCTCCTGGGTTAGGATGTGTCTGTACTGAGAGAAGGAATATGGAAGATGAAGCCTGTTTGTTCCCATGTGTTTCATGGCATTTTCTGTGTTGTCTGTAATACATTTTCTTACTGCCTCTGCTATTAGTTGACAGGATGTCAGGGATGGCCTTCCAGTATGAAAAGCAGGCAGCTTCTGCTGTTTGATATCTTCTATCTAGAGTGGAGAGACTGTGGGGTGTTCTGTCACTTCTGATGCAGTGGTCCATCTGTCCAGGCAGGGGCACGTCTTGGGCTCTGCCTTCTGCCTGCAAGAACTATAGACATACAGGCACTTCTGGTAGCTCACAGTCTCTCTAAATTTGCCCAGAGAACCAGGAATAGTAGAAGAAATAGGGACAAGTTACCTGAGACAAGATTTCCACCTCATCTCTTTCAAGGTTGGTGTTTGCTTGGGTGATTTACACACCCTTCTGAGTAAGCAGTGAAAATGCTCATTGGAGTGGTACGTGGTGATTCCCATCACCAGCTGTGAAGGACACATCATTTCAGACCGACTGGGCTACACACACAGAAATGGAAGGTTTTGCAGCAAATCCAGATATGCCTTAACTGAAATATTTACATGTTTAACATTGACATAAAATCTGGATATTGTCAGTTCTTGAAGTATTTTTCCACCCTCCCACCTCTACCATAGTTCTTTCCCAATTAACCAGTTCCAATTAACTGAGTCCAGGGATCATAGGGAACTTGGTTAAGTCAGTGGCAAAGGAAAGGTATCCAAGTAATAAGCCTACATGGAGACTGTGTTGCACCAGTTTTTCCTCTGCTTCTGGAAAAGGTGGTTGTGTTCTCTGCGGGGAACAACTGCAGAAAGAAGAATGTTAAGTGACAAAGGTGCCAAAAAAAAACCAGGAAAGAAAAAACAAGAATTCTTGGATTATAACAACCTTTCCATTTATATATATATATATATATATATATATATATATATATATAAAAAATCACCATAGTGCATGATGTCTTTTGCGTCCTTTGGTATTACATATCTGTTGGCATGAAAAGGAAGGCTGTGATATAAATCTGACACTGCTTGTCAAGACACTGGAATATTATTCTAATAAGGCATCTACTGTATCCTTTTTAGAATCCAAAGACATCACTCAGAGCCAAAGACTGAAAGGGATAGCTTCGACTTTAAATTGCTAGGCACTGTTTTGGAGAAAATGTATTTCTGATTTTTTGTTCTTTTTCAGGAATGCAAAGCTGGAATTTGAAAAGGAAAGAATCTGACATTTTGCAAGTACTGGACAAAGTGCTCATAGATACAGCTCGCTTTTTCCATCCTGTCTTTGACTGTGTCATAGTCACAGGTATCTGCTCTAAGCATACAATGAGTATTTCTTGTCTAGCTACCAATTAATGAGCAATACAAGTGAATAGCATTGTACTGACATTCATCTCTCCAAAACTTTGCCCTACCAAGTCTAACTAGACACTTTGGGTGATAAGTAGGTTTTTACTGTGTGGGAAAAAAAAAAAAAAAAAAAAAAAGAGAAGTGAAATTGTAGGGCTGAGGCAACACAGATGCACTAAGGACAGTGAGAACTCCCATTGAGGGATGCAGCATGAACAGCACAACCAGAAAGTCTTGTGTGACAAGCAAGACTTCATCTAAAATTCTTTGGAAACTGAATAAGCAGGATTAATTTCCCTGTCATCACAGAACTGGCTTTCAGTTGAGCTGGGTTGCTGAGCCCCATAGTCCAGGTCCTCATTCCTCACCTGGTCTCTTCTGACTACGAAGCTGAAGCAGCACACTGTTCCGTGCCTCTCTTTTCTCACCTCCAGAACTTGCATACTACCTATCCACCTCACAATGACATTACAAGGCTAATTTAATCACAGCTATATGGGCCTTCTGAGACAGGTGGAGAAAAGGTGCTATAGCAGTCACCATGCCTTTTGTTATTAGAAGTGGCATTTGAGTGCCAGCTGAGGACTGCGGGAGCTGGATCCAGGCATCAGCTGTGGCTATCTGTCGTAATGACCCAGATGATGAGAGTGGCTGAATGGGGAACAATTTTGGTGACCTGCAAAAGAGCTGCATTAAAAATGCAAACTCTTGTGCAGCCTAGAATTTAATTCAGTGCCTACAGAAACCAAAATTTTCTCACATCTTCTCATAAAGAGGAAATTAATTAATGATTTTTCTTCATAAGTGCTTTCTCTTTTGAACAAGCAAACCATGAGAACAAATGAGACTGATAAAGTTTCTTGAAGGATCATGTTAGGAGGATGGAAGGCAGCAGCGGTGACAGGGAGGCTTCCCAACACCCAGGAAGGATGTTCTGGCTTTTCATCTTCTTCGGTCTCTTTACCCTTCTCCCACTCCTCTTGCTATTGTTGACAGCAGCATGCCAACAGCCCCATGTCTCTGGCACAGTATCTTTAAGGTCATCTTGTGAAACTGGGTGGCCATCTTATGCACCCCCTGCAGCCCAGCTATCCTATCAACTGCCTCCCATCCCACATTTTCCATGACAGAGCAGACACAGAGAGGCTGGAGTTTGCTTCAGAAAGCGAAACAGCAAGGGGATCCATGCCTGTGGCAGAGACAGCTTGGAGACACCTTCCCACTTCCCTCGCCCATTTTCTTCCATGGGATCTAACAGAGAGAGCTGTGTGAATAAATATTGATACTAAACATAGTCAGGAATGAGAATTCATGATCTAAAATTACACAAATATTTGGGAATTTAGACACTATAACTCAAGTGGCACTTAATCTCCAAGTGGAACCAAAAATATGTAACTCCTCGGTTTACTAGCAGTGTCAGCTCCCCAAGTGTGGAGCTGAATAATTTAGAGTGGAAGAGAAAAAGAGAATGGCTGAGCATGTATTTTGCTGGAGAGGAGAGGAGCTCCCCTTTAGATTCACTGGTGACTTTTCCTGGCTGGATGGCGAAGGGAGGGTCCAGGTCACCTTCAGGACAAGCCCCATAAATGCAGAGAAAAAACAGCCACACACTCAAAACCCATGACCCTCCAGCCTCCTGCCTGCAGGCTCCAGGAGAGAAATGGGGGGCACAGAGGGAGAGGAATTGGGGGCATGCAGGAGTGCACAGTGCTGTAGCCTTCCCGTGGCCGGGGAGGCTGCCCAACACCTGCCACCAGCCAGGCTCAAATCTGAGAACTACAGCTGTAGCATAAAGGCGGATTATCACCCATCCAAACCAAATTCAATTATCATATCTATGCTGCTTCTCTATTTCTGTAACTGGAAGGCTATTATTAGGCTCCCTCCCTCTCTCCCTCCCTCTCGCTCCCTGTTTTTAATACATCTCCAAGTAATGCTGCTGTAAAACATTCAGAAAAGTAAACATTAGCTTTAGGCCATTTAATTATCAGTTTTCCAGAACACTTCGTTCTGCCCTGCGTTACTCCATATTCCTTTAATACCAAAAAAAAAGAGATGGACTGAGATGAGTTTAATGAATCCACACTATAGCAATTCCTCTCTCTGTCTCCAGTGATGGCTCTGGCTCACTCAGAAAATGCCAGTTTATACTTGGAAGGAAAAGAAGTGAGGAAATAGGTTTCCCCTGTAAAAAAAAAAAGGATACTGTATTTCCTCCTGTCTTAATTGCTAAAAAATTTCTTAGCAAGTTCCTGTCTGTATCCCCATTAATGACTACTTCTTTTCCCATGCTAGAAATGGGAGGTGGTTGTGTGGTGAGAGAGTGAGGGTGATGCAGTCCCTGAGATGAGGGAACCAGTCCTCAGCACAGGGAGTCAGCATCCCTGAAACACATTCACTGCCATGTCCTTTCTGATGCTGCTCATTTACACCACAAAGTGCATCGTCTTTCCCTTGGGGTCGCAGGACAGGGATGGATAACCCTTCACAATAAGTTCGCCTCCTGCAGACCTCTGTGCCCTTTGTGCCAAGGGCTGACACTTTAGTGAGAAGCGTATCTATATTTTTGTGGGTTGGTGGTATACTTCTTTCTTCTGTGAACACACATTTTGAGCAGGAATTACCCCTCATAGGCATGGTGAAATAAAGCCTGTACACCTAAGCTGTAGGAACACAGAAATGAAAGTGCTAGTAAGAGCTGAGTTAATCCTTTGGGACACACGATATTTCTTTGATGCCTTTTAACATGCCTGTGTGTGAATAAGACACAAAAAGGGCAAAATCTTCGCTCTGTTCTTGTGGGGCTACCATAATATGTGTAATAAATCATACTTTTATACCTGAGCTTTTTGGTTGTAACAGTTTTTTTAGCATCATGACTTTCATTTCAAAAGATGCTATGTGACTTAAACTCCTTTATCTCTATCTTTCACACAAATCAGAGAGTTTCACAGATAATAAAGCAGTCGGGCAAAAATATAAAGATTGAAGAGGTAGGGTCTCACTTCTGTACTCTTGGGAATTAAGTATGAGAAAAGAGAGAGGGGCTCTGGCTTCTGTGCAGCAAATCCCACCCCCCATTGGCATCGCCTCTTCAAGACAAGACTCAGGGCCACACATAAGTCGGGAGTGCTGAGGTCTGGGGTGTCACTCAGCTTACAGAAACATCCTTCCTTGTGCATAATTAAGAGAATTTGGCTCACTGATGTAGCTCAGATGGATGCCTCAGGACACAACCCTGAGCACACAGATTTCTGCCTCTTGCAGCAACTGATACCAAATACTCCACACCAAGGCAGGTGTGAGCCTTTTCCCTCACAGACACAGGAACATGCTCACTGCAATGGGCAGATCTAAGCTGTGTGGGGAAACTGAGAAGATGAAAACTTAGTTATTCCTCGCTTCATTCTGCTGAGCTGCAAATATTGTACAAATATTGTAGCCAGCCTTTTTTTAAAATGGATTTTTAAAGCTTTTGGATAAGATTCTTATTTACATCATTCTGATTGTGTAAAGGGACAGAACTGAGCCAAGTTTTTTAATTAACAACGCATGTAGCAGAGAATTCAGCATGAAATGCAGAAGCACTTCCTCTCTTATGTTTTGTCCATGTGCAACCATAACACCCCATAACATTAATGATAGTTGCATGACCACGCACCAGAGCAAAATCTCCTGTGATGTTAATTGGTTTGTAGGATTGGTGCTTGACACCCTGCTCATGTCTGTAAACTAGGATAAGGCCTGAGGCTTAGTCACATGCCATTTGTTAAATACTGGAGTTTCTTAATTTCCTTTGTTTTACTACCACTGATTAAAAATTTAGCAGTGATGCCGTGCAAA
Source organism: Cettia cetti (assembly GCA_013401135.1). Lineage (NCBI taxonomy): Eukaryota > Metazoa > Chordata > Aves > Passeriformes > Sylviidae > Cettia > Cettia cetti. The sequence goes on along the minus strand of VZUI01019371.1, from coordinate 8,766 downwards.
GGTGAGCCTACAGGCACCGCATTCGAGATCCACCTTCAAAAACAAAGGCACAAAGAGAAGTGGGGAGGAGATAGGAATGTGGACTGGGATCTGGGCAACAACAGAAAACACCCAAGGGAGATGCAGAAACTGTCTCTTGGTGGGAGGGGGATGGGGGGAAGAGAGAAATGTGACAGACTTTGGAGGAGAAATGAAATAACTGAGAAATGAGCACTGTGAACTGGGCTGCTCTGAGGGCTGAGGGGTGGGGTGGGCTTCACCCAGGGGCTGGGGCGGGCTTCACCCAGGGGCTGGGGCACCTCTCCTGGCCCTGCCACCTGCGGGAGGGCACTGGCTGGACACCCTTCCACCAGCATGGGCCACCTTGGCCTTGAACAAGGTGGGCTGGCTGGCACTGGGCAAGGAAGAGCCTGCTTCACAGGTGTCATGTCTGGGGGTGAATTCATGCTATTTTCTTAAATCTCAGAGCTGTTTCAATTTCATGTAACAGGAGAAGCTTAACAGCTGGTGTAGTTTTTCACTTCAGCTGTTTAATGTGGCATCTGTGACTCAGTTTGCACCAGCAAAAATTAGGGTGAGGCCAGAATAAACCATCCCTGTAAGCAACAGATTCAGGTCACTCCTGAGCATCCCTGCTGTGGGGAGGGGCTCAGACTTGTTCAAGCTGCTACTTCTCTGTCTGGCAAACACACTGAAGTAAGTTGTTACCAGCTAATGCAAAAAGGACCAAAAAAAGGGAAGGAACACAGGAAAAAAAAGGAAATGGGGAAGTGAAGTAGCTCAATGCTGTTATTTTGCTGTCGTGTCTGTCGTCATCCGGTCTTCTTACTGAGAACGATGAGAGATCACAAAATTGATAATCCTCACTGGTATTTTCTCAGCAGTATTTCCTGCAGAATGCGAATGTCTCTTTTCTTGTAGGCAGATGGACAGAGCCTGCAGGATCACATTTACTGGAGAGAAACCAGCTTTGAAAAGTTTCAACAGCCGGCATGGTATCTGGTCCATCTCTGTTGAAATGAGTTCATTATCATTCATTTTTTGCCAAATGCCAATCAATTCTTAAATCACTCTTGAAATTAGGATGTTTGGGAAAAAAAAATCTAAAAGTCTCCAAAGATACATTTTCAAGATTTGCAGGAATATTTTAGAACTATTTCTCCAAGAGTTGGTGCTATATAATTAATGTATAAAACAAAACAGACACAACAGACCTTCCAAAAAGTGGTGAGCTTTTTCATTATGAGTGAGTGAGTGCAGAAAGAAAGTAGCAAAAGTTCAGCAATTCCATCTCCTACTCATTTGCTAATATATCACATTTCAGATAAGATGGAAATTTATTATTTCTCTCCATGAGAGACTGATCCTCAGTACCCATCCATTCTTTTTTTCCAAAGGGCTTCGCAGATTTTCTGCAGAGATTCTGATTTTGCACTCAGAAATTTATCATCTTCCTAGGGCTAGTCCTCTATAAACAAATGTTTGTTAACATATCATGAAGAGACTCACATTCAGACTGTCATACTGTTCTACCAGATTAAGGTATTTGCATATTTTCCTGCAAAATAAACCCATTGTCACAGTGGATTGATAGGAAATAAAGAAGGCAGAAAGATGCAGATTTTAGCATGCAAGCCCATGTCTTTCACCTATTGTATAATTGGTTTTGGTTAGCTGATGAGTGAGTATGATGGTTTGGGAACACAAAGTTTTGCCACTCTTTTCCATTTTAAGGTAGCAGATACACAAATAAAATAAAGGAATGTCACCTCTTGCCGTGACAAGAGCACAACAAAATCACAGACCACCAGCTTTCTAAAGCATCCTGAAACCTTGAAAAGGAAGATGACAGATACATGACGCCATTCTGGAATGGTACTGCCTGACAATTTGCCAGGGAGAAAGGAAGGAGAAGTGATCAAATTAGAAAGAAGAAAATTAAAAAATTAAAAAAAAAAAAAAAAGCAACACCCCAGTGGATACATGGCCTCCAAGTGTATTATTCCATGCAGATACTAATGAAGGGAAGGCGTTAAGTGCCCATGTGATCCGTGTCCCCTCTTAGCTCAGGTTCTGTCTCCAGTTTGACAACCATGTGGCCCTTCTGACAGACACATGGGAGGCCAGGTCTAAATTCATCTTCTGAATTTGTCCATGCAGGATCAATAACATCACTCAATTTTTGGGTGTATCTGTGAACAAATACACAGAGGCATCAACCCTTCACTGATAGGTCAAATTTCTCCAATTTGCTGCGATTGGCCCTTGGAGCCCAACAGGATACAAGCCACAGCACATCTCCAGGTTAAATAACATGAACCACATATTGATGTAGGGAAAAGCTATGAAAATGCTTAAAAGAATATTGATTCTATAAGGGACACAAATGTTTGACTGAAGATGCTGTGATGCAAGTTGAAATTACTATCCAGGCTACTTCAGATGCTAGAAGCATTGCCAACAGCCGTAAGTTTTGTCCCTAAATAAATGAGGTTAAAATTGACTTTTTGCCAAGTCAGCAGCCTCATGCATTTTGCTTTTACTGGCCTCCTCCTTCTTCTTCTTCTTCTTTCTTCTTTCTTCTTCTTTCCTTTTTTTTTTTTTTTTTTTTTTTTTTGTCTTTTGGTCTCACGCAAAATAAAAGGTGATAAACCATTAAAAAGGAGAGAAAAGTATAAAAAGCATAGGAATTTTTTTCATAGCCACCACTAAAGTTTGTGAGGAAAAAAGAGCCCAAACATTCTCTTTTGAAATGCTTGAGAGTAAAAAAAAAAAACAAAAAACAAAAAAAACAAAACAACAACAACAACAACAACAACAACAAACCAGCCCTTTTCATTCAGCTCTAGCTTTTGTACTGATTAACAAGAACATTTGCAATTCGGTTTAAGAGGCGTAATGCAGTTTAACATTACATCTCTGTGCTATTGGTTTTTCCAAAGTCATGATGAGAGTTTTAGTCTCTCTCCCAGAAATATTTTGCAACAACAGAAAATGGTTTTACCACCACGCCCCTGTGTTTTGTTCCCCTCAGGTGTCACATAGTTCTCCTTTGTTTTAATCCAGCACTACCTGCACCCACCTCGTGGCACACTAGCTCTGTGCCATCTCGAGTGTCGTCTCACTTCCTTATCTGTGCTAATAAGGAACATTTAGGAGCGGCTCCGGCTCCGGCACCGCATTAATTAAGCACAGACATTTGTTAGGAGAGAGATTCAGCGATGTTGACAAGTGACTTTGCTGATCAGAGGAGCGCAGTTAGGTTGGAAGGAACCTGTGTTCTTGAAATGTGGGAGGTGAATTATCTCAGTATTCAAAAAATAAACAGAGACAAGTTTGATGAGTTTAAATTCACAGAAGAGCTTTTTAATATTTCCTGAGGTTCTAATCAAAGAAGCATCTTAACTGGTCCCAAAGGGAAATGAAAGATGAAAGGAGCTGACACTGATGCCCACTCTACCTTGCCTAGCTGCTACCAGGGGTTTTTTTATTCTTTTCTTTCTTGTTACTAAAAATATCTCAGCGGGTAAGAATTAACAGTAGGATATTAATGCAAAGTCACAAATACAAATCCATGGCAAAATGTAGCATACCTTTAAAATTTTAACATCTAGTAAATTTAAATCGAGAAAATTGACATAGATCGGATGAAAGAAGATACAGCACCTCTAGCTTATGCCAACTAAAAATAAGAATTATTAATGAAGCTAGGCTTTCTTCTGCTGTGCACATTAATTATTTATGATAATAATACTCCTCACTGCCATATTAAAGAATTTTCTTCACCCAGCTTCCCAGAAAACTCCATCTTCTGAAACCCTCAACATGTTAAAAAACACAAAAGAATGAATTCCTTTCAGTGTATTTATTATACTGGAAGATGAATATAGTCTTGGGTTATTAAACTGGAATGAAAAACACATCTTATTAGAACTTACATGGTGATTTTTATTCTCACTAGTTTCATATAAACTTAATGATGCAGACTGCATTTTTATGCTCATCTATTTTAAAATGGTGCCTGGAGCAAAAGAAGCTTCCATTAATGCCAGTTTGGTATTTCAAATACAATTTGATGTAATTTACTTCAAATATATGTGAACAGAGAAGGATAATGTTGAGAGTATTTGCTGGATTCAGATCTGGGTTAGCTCATGGCAGTGATTTGTTAAAACACAAGTTTTATGAAACAGAAGAAAAAAAAATAAAAGGAAAATCAAACTGGTTTTCAAAATATAGGGTAAAATTAACATCTTTATAAAAATTTGGGGGGAAAATTCGTTTTGAATTGTCAGAGTGTAAATAATTAGTTCTGAAAGTAACATTATTATTACTATTACTATTACTATTACTATTACTATTACTATTACTATTACTATTATTATTATTTAGAAATCAACAACAAATGAAACTCATTTAACAAGAGTGTTGGACCACATCTTTTCAGAGCTGTTTTATTTGCTATGATCAATCTAAAATAGACTATGACTGATTTTTGTACGTATATCCAGTCATTTATTTTCAATCCAAGTTTCATATAACTGTATCTTTTGTTTTTCTTTTAGCAGAGACACTTGTGCTTGAAAGCACACAGAAGCATCTGCAGAATGTGGGCTATGGCAGGGGTCTCATACAAGGAGAGGAGTTTTTACAGCCAAGGGATTCATAGACAAAAATTACATTTCATGGTAAAAAATGTGGGCTTGAAAATGGTAAGGGTCTGTATGTGTGAATGTAATATCATACTATAAATTCACACTGTGTTATCTGCATCTACAGAGAGTGTCACACTTCCAGTGTAGCTTGCTGTGTCAAAGGACAGCATTCTGAAGCAGAAAACATTGCAGCAGGGGCAAGGTGCTGGTTCTGCTTTCCTCCTGCAGCTGGGATCTCCTGGCAGGGGTTTGGAGCTCCTGCTACATTGGGACACCCACCATTTCCACACAGTTATTGCCTCCCTGCTTTTATTGCATTTCTGCCTGTGTTTTTTTCTTTCTTGTTTTTTTCTCTTCCAGGGGTTTGCAGGGAAGGAGGGTGAACCTGAGATCGAGTAAGTGGCTTAAGGGTAGGATTATAAAAGCATTGGTGAGATGTAGGCACATGACCCCTGTGAGGAGACTTTATGCCTGGTTCCTCTAGGGCATTTGTTAAGGCTTACTCCTCCTTATGAATTTCCTGAACCTCTTTCACACTCTGTCCTTCTGAAGATAAATGCTACCCCTACCAGAGCTCATGGCATTGTAGCCTGTCAGCAGGTGGTCACAGCTCTACCCTCTTCTCATGACTGTGCTGTAGAAAGCCCTTGAAAATTTAGGCAGCACCAGGTGGTGCTTCTGGGAATGCTGGTGAAGGGCAGCAGTGATGGACAGGCACCCCCTGCAGGGCAGTGCCCCTGAACGAAGGGCTCCACAGAGCAGGGTGGCTGGGGAAGACAACCCCCCACCTCTCTTCTGCTTGGGAGGCTGAAGAGAGTCTGCCCCAGAACAAGGGCCCTCATCCCAGGTGGATTAGAGCCCTTCTGGTTTATTTGCATAAAGTAAAAAATTGACGACATTTGTAAAGGAGTCCAATGGAAAAATATTCCTAATTGTTTTTTGGGCAATGATTGGACAAAGAACTGTTTCTGGAAGAAATGTGTGACATCATTTCTTAAAGCAACAACAGCTTTATGAATGTGTTCATAAGTTTCAGGATTCACATAGAAATTGTTATAAGCAAAATGAATGCCTAAGAAAATTAATGAGCTTATTTAGTGTTTAGTAATAGACTCTGTTTCCTCTGTCTGGGACCATGGAGAGAACACTGCACATGACCTCACGAGTTATACCATTACAAAGATTTTTAAAATCATCAGCATTTCAAAGGTACATGTTGGAATTTTTTTTTTCTTAAATCCAGATGTTAATGCTTTCAAACCAGCCAACCCCATCACCTGAAATGCAAATCTTCATTTGTGCAGTTCTTTGTTTAGACAATGGCAGAGGCTTGGCCTGTGCTAGGGAGATGTTTAGTGTGCACTGGAGAGAGGTGTTAAGATAAATATGCTATTAAAAAATAAAAAGAAAAATACCACCTCCTTGTTTAGTTTGAGATTTCATTTTTGTGGAAACTGTACCCATTTTGACCCAGGGGTGCCCCTCATGAGTCAGTGATAGCACGTACAGGCAAGGAGCAGGGGAGTAATCACGTGCTGGGTCCTGTCCTCTGTTCGCTTGTGTTCCTGACAGTGAGGGCAGTTCCTGGATCAACAAATAACCACTGAAGTGTGACAGATTTTCTGAATTCAATGATTACAGAGTCTTCAAAGTCAAAAGGAGATCACAGCTTGGGTGAAAATGCTGGTGGAGGTCAGCTGTATTAAAAGTGATTATGTGTTAGTACCTCACAGCTCTTGCTCAAAACCCAGGTAGTCAGCTTGAGGGATATTTTGACCTTTTCCACTTTCCATCTCTCTGTTTCTGATAAAACAAGCAGGACAACCTCTGCAGCACACACTTCTCAAACTGGTGTTAGACTGACACAGATATTGAAAGCACAAGAACTCTCCTTTCATCTTTTCTGAAATGGTCAGATTTGAGATTGTTACTTGAGAAAACCTTCCCTAGAGTGAATCTGAACTCATCCTCACTACTATATCTGATATTTAGAAAACACTTATGTAGGGCAGACTAAGAGGTACTGTGAGCTACCTTTCAGCTATCAGTGAGTTTCACTGCAGACATTTGGGTCCCAAAACAGGTACAGCACCTGCAAGATGGTTTTTGTTGACTTGGTTTTATTATTGACAAACAGGAAAGAAAAGAAAATCAAAGAAAACACTGCATTCGTGAAAACAGTCCATCACTGTTTCACCATAAATCAGCTATTGCTGATTAGATCTTAAATGTAATGGATCAATGTCTCAGCTGACACAAATTAACTTCACCATGCTGTCTCACAAGCTAAGGTTCTGGTGCAATGTCTTTGCCAACATCATAAGCACTTGGTGGATGTTTCCAGTACACTCAGCAGCTAGCACCTGCTGGGCCACAGAGCAAAACAAACCCACTGGCACTCAATTCTTTTCCAGAAAAATCAAGGCAGTAGGAAAGGAAACAAAAAGCCATGTAGCCTGTACATAAACAAATAATATTAAGCCTTACTTTGTCTGTAATTAAAGAAAGGAATGCTCTACAAAGCATCCACACACAAATTACTTTATTATTCAGCAAGCTTTTCTAGCTTACTCTGATCCTATGCATTGTCCCATCCTTCCAACAAACAGCTCCATTGCCCACCAGGCTGGTTGCAGCAGGTGCATGAGCAGTTGCTCAGTCCCATATCAATGCTTCTGTCCCCTGGAAGGTGCCAATCACATCCCAGGCTGGCATGGAGATAAAAGGCATAAGAGACTCTATGCACAAGGGTTTTCTAGGGTCGAAATATGCAGGAGACTCATATCCATACCTGAAAATTAATGCTGCACTCTGGTCCCATCTTCACTTTTTCCACCTACTCTTCCCTAGCTGTGATGTTGGCAAATGAACTGGAGAGCAGAGGGCAATTGTCCTTGAGCTTTAAAACATGCAAAATATAGAAAGAGTTAAAACTTGTGGCGCTTCCTTCTGCCTGTGCAGTTAAACCCCCTACAATGAAGGGACAGGATTGACTTTCAGGTATTGGAATATGGGTAGAAGTCTCTTCTTCCTTCCTGGAAGATAAAGTGAGAAGTAGGTGAAGTGAGAAGTAGCAACATATCACTGGCAATTTATGGCACTTGAAGGAAAAATCTGATCTGTGATTTACTCATTTAAGTGCAATTTCAGTTCAGCTACAATGTCATGACCTTCTTGATGATAGTTATATATGGCATGTGGCATGGACAGAATGAACCTCTTGCATATGTAGAAATGGGTTAAAAATGAGTGTTCTGTCCACCCTACTTTACTACTGCTGTGATTTAGTAAAAGACTAGTTGCTGTCAGATCCAGTAATTTGAGTCTCATCTTACATCGAAGTATATATGCTGATGAAAAGCTGCTTTAGCAGCAGAGAGACTGCTAATTGTTTGATTATACAGGTCTTCACATTAATGAAGCACTATTCCATGGATTTGGAGCATGGCGTGCAACCAAATTACCACCCCAGCACTCAAGCTGTGAAATCTGATTATTCATTAGCCAGTCTGTGAGTGGTACAAACATCTTTTCTTTTTTCAAACCGTCAAAGGAGAGTGACTGCTTTTTTTTCTCACTTTTCCCTTTAAGAATATAAGGGTTTAGACTTTTATCAATGATAGTAGCTTACTTAAGAATTTAAGGATAAACATGTTGTGTAAAGGGGCCCTCATTTTTCTCCAAACTGTGCTCTTCTTGTATAATTTATCCCTTATGTTTACTTAGTCCTGGCCTCCCCAGAGCCTGTCACTAACTGACAATTGTGGTGCATTAAATGAATTGAGAGTAGACTATACCCTCCTTAATTGACAAGAGTTACTAAAAGATAAGGAATCAAAGTGGGGAAAGCTCACAGTGCATCTGCCTCTACCAGGCAGACCTGACTGAAGATGGATGTTTGTGAAAGTAATTTTCAAACTTCTTTTATCATATTTTTTTAAATACACTTGGAGGCTTTATGAGGAAATTTCTCTCTCACATAAACAATGAAATGGAGAAAAAAACCAGTTGGATGCTATTAGCAAAAAAGTCTTCCCTCCTTCCCTTCCCTTCCCTTCCCTTCCCTTCCCTTCCCTTCCCTTCCCTTCCCTTCCCTTCCCTTCCCTTCCCT
>VZUI01019357.1:0-38553 GCA_013401135.1 Cettia cetti | reverse complement strand
GGTTCGGGAAGGAACTCCTCAGAGGAAAAGTGGAAAAAACTGTTTATTAACAAATAACAAAAGGAAAAGAACACTCCCCAACACAGAGAAGGGAAAAAAACAGCCCCAGATGATACTCAGGCAAGTTGCTGTGAAGGGAGGGCGCCGAGCTTCTTCCTGCAGACTCACGTTCCAGGCAGCCGGTCTCAGGTTCCCAGCCACCAGATCCGGAGTCGGTTCGGGTCTTGAGGGACGCGGGACAGAGAGGAAAGAGGATGCAGGTAGCAAAGCAAGCGAAGCAGCGAAGCCAGCGACAGCCAGGCAGGCCGGCAGGCAGCCCCAAAAAGCAAGCCAGGCCAGCGCCACCTGCCCCCGGGGGGGGGGAGAGGAGCAAGGGGGGGGAAGTGCTGCAGGGAAAGGCCGCCGCCGCCAGACACAACAATCTCACGATCTGGGATACAGAGGCACCGTCAACCCAGGACAGAGCTTTTGTGGGCTTTGAATCCCATAAGTCATGAGTTTTCTAGTTCTGTTTATGGACATTTTCTGCCTCTGCCTGAGGTACATAAGATATGAGCTTTCCCTAGTACTCTGATAATCCTTTGGCACCTAAGTGTCCAGAATGACTGGGTCTTGGAAATACGGTTTGCCTTTCCCAGACACCTCAGCAGCTCTGGCTGAAGATTAAATTCTTCCTTTACAATAAATGTTTTTAAGAATTTGTGATAGGTTTGAGTGCTACACATATGGGCATTTTGCTCATACCTGAAAGCAAGTGCTGTCAGACTATATGTCAGATTACATTAGAAGAATCAGGAAAAAACAATAAACAAAAAAACGCTCTTCCCTGACTTAATGGTCTCATTGTTCTGAAGAGTTCTGGGATACTTCTGAGAACATACTCTTATGTATCCTCTGGCATTTTGTGGATTCTCTAAAATAAAATATCTTCTGTACTTCATAGAATCATACAATCACACAATGTTAAGGGGTTTAAAAGAACCTTAAAGATCATGTAGTCTTAACCCCTTGCTATGGGCAGGGACATGTCTCACTAGACCGGGTCGCTCAAGACCTTCTCCAGCCTGGCTTTGATCCCCTGACAGGGTTGGTACATCCACAGCTTCCCTGCGTGACCTGTTCCAGGGTCTAAACACCCTCAGAGTGGAAAATTTCCTCTCAATATCTAACCTAAATTTTCCCTTTTTCAATTCGTACTCATTACTCCTTGTCCTGTCACTACAGTTCCAGATGAAAAGCTCCTTCTGTCTTCCCCTTCTGTCTTCCCCTTCTTCTGTAGTCCCCTTCAGATACTGGAAAATTTTTGTAAGGTCTGCACATAAAAGGTCTGCACAAAACCTTCTCTTCTCTGAGTTGAACAGCCCCAACTTTCTTAGCCCATGATTGTAGGGGAGATGCTCCAGTTCTCTTATCAATTTTGGGACCCTCTTATTGACTTTCTCCAGCAGTTCCATCTTCTTCTTAGACTGGGGACACCAGAACTGGACACAGTACTCCAGGTGGGTCTCAGAAGCATAGAGTAGAGAAGAATGTCCTCCTTCAACTTGCTGGCCAAGCTCCTTTGGATGCACACCAGGATTCCACTGGCTTTCTGGGCTGGGAGTGCATTCTGCCAGCTCATGGTCAGTTTTTCATCAAATCTTTCTCTACAGAGCTGCTCTCAGTCACCTCTTAGCCTTTTTTCCTCTTGTTGTCTTTGGTCTTATAATTAAACCAGATAATCATTCTACTTCTTCTCTGCCTTAGGAGGATAATTTCCCAAATGCAACAAATCAATATTTTTCTTTTCTTTTTAAAGCATTCTCTGTGAATTTGTAGGTGGCCCCATTTTTTCTCATTTCCCCAGTAATGTGTTTCTGCCATTCTGTGTCCTACAAGTATTCACTGCTCAAATTCTAATCTCACAGAAGTTATATTCCCTCTGAGACAGATAGTGTAATAATCCCTTTGAGATCACACTGACTCCCAAGGGCATCACCACTGCATGATGAGAACACAGGTCTGATGAGCTCTTTTTTCCTAGTTCCAGAAAGATTTGTTTCAGCTTCTCTTTGCCAACAAGAACTTCCACACTTTTTAAAACATTCAATGATACAGGAAAAACATAAATGAATGGAACTTCACAGCCTGTATCTGATCTAATAAACTGTGCTGGCATATTGCTTTTATTTGCTTTGCAGGGGAAGCTGAGGGTGATCTGAGGTTTTTGACTGCTGGCTGCTTTGTTCTCTTAGATGTTTGGCTTGTATGGAATTTAATGTCTGAAAATATGGCATTAGAAGCATATTTCTAGCACATTTCTATCCATCCAAAGCAAAATCTATGCAGATAGATTTTTTAAAATTTGTTTATAAAGTAGTTTCAATTTACTCATGCTTATCACAAAATTCACTGGCCAGAGGAGGAAGGTTCATGCTAGAAATCAGTCTTAGTTTTCACACTCACAATAACTAAACACTGAAATCCTTTCATCAATATGTTGTTGAGCTCTGTCTCTGCAGGCCTTTAACATTAGAGTAAGAATCATTCTAAAATAAATTTTATAACTCCAGCAGATGTTATCTATGCTCATATACTGAAATACTATGTAAAAATATAAGGCCCTAAGATAGAATTATGGGTTAAATCTTTCACCTGAAAATGTTAAATTAGGTGATCAAAATGTTTAACCCTCTGGCTGCAAAGTGATTAAAGAGTAAAGATGCCTTGACATCTCTTTTCAACCTGGTCAGTCTAACCTTTAAAGAGAACTGTTAAACAGACTGCAGAAGATGCACTCCACACCATAAAAGTAATCCTTTATTTAGAATCAATCTGAGCTTCTATTGAGATGGACCTTAGAGTAGCTTTTCAGCGAGAGTGAATAACCGCAATGCTAAGATGACATTACTAAAATATGCTATTTATTAGAAGGAACATTTTAAATTCATCCAGCTTTCTTCTCCTTATTGATTTTTACCTAGTAACATTTTGAGTTGTATACATTTATTTTAGTACTCACTGACTTCCATAAGTATTAGTTTTTAAGTGCCTGAACAGATATTCAATCTCTCAGAAAAACATCAACATCACAATCTTTGTGTGTGTGTGTGTGTGTTCACTTGTACCTAACAGGGGTTTCATGCAACACTAATATAAAAGGAAATTCCTTTCTGAAGTAGAAATTGTGTATAAAAGAAAAAACAATTAGAAGGGAAGATCAAATTTTTCCTTAGTTCTTTAATCATTGTTCTTTTTGTCTATGAGGTATTGTTTTTTCTCTACATGGAGGACAGAGGACCTCAGAAAGATTCCAAGCAACCATTTAGATGTGGTAGACCTTTAGGGTCTCAAACACTCCTGAACTTGAGAAAAGCAATCGTTAAAGTTAATGCTGCCCTTCAGGAGAGCAAAATAAAAACACTTGGAAAACAGAATAGAATCACAGAATCATAGATTTGTTCTGGTTAGAAAAGACTTCAAGGCCACTGAGTCCAAACATTAACTTACACTGCCAAACCCACCATTAAACCATGTCCCCAGCTGTCACTTCCACACATATTTTAAATGCCTATGGGGATTGGCCTTGGCACATCAATTCAGTCTGCTCAAATCCCTCTTCAAAGCCTTCCTATTCTCCATCTCAGTTCCATCAAGGAGGTCAGCACTCCCACCTAGTTTGGCGTAAGCTGCACACTGACTTAGGATGCACTCAGTCTCTTCATCCAGACTATAGATTCAAGATGTTACACAGGATCAGTGCTAACACTGAGTCCAGGGAAAACCCACTGATGATCAGCCACCAGCTGACTGTAGCTCCATTCACCACCACTCTCTGGACCTGGCCGGACAGACAGTTTTTTTACACAGTAAAACTTTTTTTATGCTGTTAAGAGAGCAGAATGTGTTTGTTTAGAAGTCCAATCCTTGATAGTTGTCTATCATTCAGTTCCTGATGCTTGAATTCAAAAATCCAAACACCTCAGTTCAAATAATGACAAAAAGTATATTAGAATGATACTGTAGGGCCATGTACCTAAAGCAAAATGCAAGGTATTCCAATGCTGATTTAGTATTATTATCGAGATTAAACAAGTAGAAGGGAAAAACAAGATAGTAGCAGATGCAGTTATAACAATGTCAAAGGAGAATGCAAATCTGTTTCTTATATTACTAATTTAATTTGTATTCAGGATTTAGAATTTACTGATGAATATTTTTGTCACATCATCCATCATAGCCTGGCACTAGAGAGGAGGAAGATAGAAAAATTAAAAACTTGCTTGTTACTGTAAACTAAAGAGCATGAACAACATCCATCAAAGACAGGCGGTAGAAGATAAAAGTGATTGCCAAAGCCAAGTGATCTATGCTGATTTTCTTTTAAACATTTATTAAAATGCTCTGAATGCAGATCCACTTTCCTTTGGTAAATATTTATTGTTATTTCTTTTGCCATGGACTGGAAACTGTGAACAGTGATAAATTAGTTGTAAAGGTCTGTACTCGTACTCTTGCTTTTAAAAATACATTTACATCTTCTACTGAAGTGCTATTTTTTGGCTCTGATTTGCAGGGATGCATCTTATGTCAGCTGTTAAGTAAGATGCTATTCCCTTTTCTTTGCTGAGAGAGTCACAGAACAAGGCATAGGCCAATAATGGAGGACAGATACTGCACAGGGACCTGCTACAAAATTAGCTGCTGTCAATGGAAGTGTTTTCATTGATTCAGTAGGCTTTAGATTAAGCTAGAGCTCAACTCCTTTGTACCCTCAAATCATAAATATTTTAGCTTTTACTTACACAGAAATGCACACCTTTTTTCTTAAGAGGTGTTCTGAATTCCAGTCTATTTCCAAACTGGAGCTAATACAATTATTCCCTCAGATTGGGCAGTATCAAAACAAAAATGAGATTTACTTGTCTTTTAGATAAAATTGCAAGGTATAAGGTTCCTGATAGCAGTGCTACTGGGCCTTAGACAGCAATGCAAGGATGGTGCAAGAGTATAAAAACTGTGCTCTGACACATAAAACACAATTGTTTCCTTTGTTTTCTCCTAACAAAGGAAAACCAAATGTGCCCAAGACAAAATTCAAAGGGTCTTGCTGAGAGGCAACTTAAGGAGCTCTACCCAGCAATTGCACCAACAAGCTGAGGGTAGCTCAAAAAGAGGAGGTCTTTTGACTACAGAACAATATAAGAGAGAAATGTGTTTGTGAAACTATACAATTAAAGCAGAAATGAAAAACAATTAGGAGGTTTGAGGAGGTTGAATAGAAGTCAAAGGAACTGTCATGAGCTTAGCCCATGCTCATGTAAATGAAAAGCAGGGGGACTATGTGAAAACAAAAATGAAGACACTTGACAGGAAATGATAGTCATTGTAATCTAGAGCAATATAATGCACCTAGTAGGGAGGACAGCAAATCCATACAAATTAATAGATTTAGAATTTGTTTTAATCTAAGAGGAATAAGTTCTCATGTCAACACAGGCAGCATGTCAAACTTTGTTTCTCATTGCAAATAAGTGCTCAGAAAAGCTATCATTTTTTTATTTAATTATGAGAGGGTAGAGAATAACGTGAGAAACTGTTGGTAAAAGCTGACACTCAGCTTTAAGGACAGGACTGATTTGTACTGCATTATCCAAGTTCTGTGTCAGCAAAGCTCCATTAAATCCTATGCTACCACAGAGTACAGATAGACAGCCGTCTGCATCACATTTTGTTTGTGGCAAAAGAGTTCATCTCTCAGCAAAAACATGTTGCTTGCTGTCATAATATTCTCTGTAAGAGACTCCTACCTCTGCAGCTGTTTTCTCTACAAGCTCAAAAATAATCTCTTCAGCTTCTTCCGAGACTGCAAAACATGGAGAAACTTTCTGGGAAAAGCTTCAAGATCCCTGTTTCTGCCCTGGGTCATCAGGGCTGTGCTGGGATGAATATTCATGTGTTAATCCCATTTAACTTTGGGCATCTGATTCAGAAGTTGACAGGCTCTTAGATTCTTTGCTGAATGTTGAATCGTTCTTAAAAAAAAAGTAAACATATTTGAAGAAAAAAATAATTTTTCAGTATTTTAAGGTAGGTTTACAAAGTCTGACCATAAGTTAGATTTTTATGTGGCAACACTACATCAAATTTACCTGTTATCTCTTCCAAACTATCATGTTCTAGTGGCGCAGTTATAGAGAAACCTGAGATTTCTACCTTCAAATGGGAAAGAGCAATATTCCAGTCCTCTACCTCTGCTGCTTCAACCTTTTTCACAGTATAGCCCTTCCCCACCTTGAACCACTAAAACAGTGTGTGCAATAAATCAATTTCATAAACTAAATCTGGATGAAAAAATCCCCAGCAACAAATCACAAAACACAACCCCCTCAGCAAAACAAGAGATTTTTTTTCTACTTGTGTTGTTATGACAAGTAGAAAAGGTTTATCAACCCACTGCTTCCACAGACTCTTATGTGCATTTGCCTTCAAGACCAGATGTGTCAGAGTGGACACAAGAGAAGTGGGATTACTGCACAGAGATGATTATGAAGAGGGAAAAAAGGAGCTGGAGAAGAGAGATGAATGATTGGATCAAGAAAAAGAGAGAGATACCACAACCACTTGAAGTAGTCATGTTGTCTCATTGAGCTACATCCAAAGGATGGATTAAATCTTATTTTATGTAGTATGTGTTTTCTCCCACTTTCAGTTTCAAATGTGTGGTAATTTTTATTAAATTACCACATAAGTAACACATCATGATTACTATGTAAGTTCCCATTTCCCAATTTTCAAGGCTCTTATCTACCAACAGAAGGAAGTCTGAATAGTTCTTATGCTTAGTCACTAATTCAATAAAGACGTTAAATATAAATAACTCCTCTGCCTACTGGAATGGATGGCATTTGCTGGTTTTCTTGCAAATGGAGCTTTATTTTATTTATGCTGCTGGGGTTAGAGGAACTACACTGCAGAGTAAAAGATTCCTAACCCAACAAGATTGAAACAGTGAGAGGTCTGTATCAAACATATTCATATACCAATAAAATAAAAGAAATATTCTGCTTTTCTCTGTCTAAACATGCTCCCATACTCTATGTAAGATTTGTTTTTCTAATTTCCCTTGGGAATCTAAAACAGACTAAAAAATTCAGAGTGCCTCTTTTCCTGCTGAAATATAAACTCAAGCTTTACCTTTCATTTAGCTCTTAACTTCATTCATATTCAAAGCTGGAGACTTCTCCCCTGAGCTAATAAGCACCTTAAGTCTGAGCTAGTCTGCCAGTGTGTTATTCTGGGTTCAAAACCAAGATCTCAGTTGTTATGTGCCAACATTTTGGACATGGAGCAGTGACTTTGCAAAGGAGTTCACCTAAGTGTTGAAAACCTGAGTTAACATCAGTGTGGAAACAAACCAAGAGCTTGGATAAAGAACTGACCTTGAGATCACCCTAAACTCTACCAGGGCCTCAGCAGGGCACTGCAGTAGTCTAAAACTAGTGGAGAACTTCACCAAAATGCCTTTGTACAGAATTAAGTCTAACCCTGGAAGAAAATTATATTACTAAATCCCTTGAATTCTCAGACTCTTTGATGAAATTCCCGAAGAATTCTAGTTCTGATGATACATTTCCTGATGGACACTTGCCTCTCAGGAAAGAGCTATTATAGGTATTGCAATGATTTTTACGGATGCCATGGAAGACATACTGAACTTCCAAAGTTTAACTATCTCTTGATTTGAGCAAAATAAGCATCAATGAACTACAGATTAAAATATTTTTCCGTATTGGAGCCAAGTGGTATTTTGAGTTAAATAAATTAAGTTTTTGTAAGAAATTGCAAAAGCATTTCAAAAGACTAGGCAATGAGTTTTTATACTGCATACAGCTAGTAAACTCTTGTGTATTCTATAGGAATATATATAAGAAAATATGTCCTCCTTTAAAACATCATGCATATTTGCTAAATAAAAAAGCCCATAAAATGAACCTGCATAAATAAATTCTTCAAATTTCAAGAGTTGAATCAAAAGCTTTTCAGTTTGTGAAAGAAATTGATAGCTGTTGATGACAAATTTTGAATCTGAACAGTATTTTGTAAGATTAAGTATCTAGAAGTAAACAGAAAATGAGAGCAGGGATTTTATAAAAAAATAATAAAGCCATAGAACAAGGTTCAAGGTTCAAGAATAGAGTATAAATGAGTTCAAGAGATTCCTAGGATATAATTGTTTTTCAACAAGGAAGAAATTGATGGATATGATGAAAAGGTGAGAAGTTGAATTGTGGGAATAAGATAAACGTAGGGAAAAAATACACATGCTGAGTTGCTTGGGCACTTTGTAGTTCAAAAGTGTTTCATGTTCACTAACCTCTGATAGAATTCTTTATCAGTTTGATTTGATTGTAGTTCAGGGTGCACTGTGGCAGACTTTTGCCAGAGCTGCCCATTGCTTCAGCAAGAGCTGTTAGCTAGAATGTGCAATGCTCTCTTTAATTATTTCTCTTGAAATATAAAGCCCTATTGTATGTATTGTGTATTATTTTTAAATAAGATTCAAGCCCTTGAGAAAGCCACATGTGGACGTTTTCTGAGGCAGTCCTGGGTTTTTGTATGCTATTTTAGGGAATGTGTTCTCTTTTTCTCTTTTACAGGAAGATAAGTGTGGCTTGGTTGTCATTTTGTCAGTCAGACTGCACAGGATTTTGCAATTGTTGCATGTTTGTTCAAGTCATATCATCACCCTGGAAAATACTGTTGCACAGTCCATTTTCACCATCTGGCTTGTTGTGACAGCTATTGTTTGAAAAGAAACTTGCAGGTTTGCCCAAAGATCTGGCAACCTGGACTGAGAGTATTAAAACAAAAATTTGTGATAACCCTTTCTTGCTGGCCATCAAGAACAGGTGAGTGGTGGAAACACTTCTACCTACATGATAGGTTCTTTCTCTTCTCACTTGCTTCACTTTTTGAAAGACAAGTATGGTTCATCTGCCTCTTTTCAGTAGGCTCCAGCGCTTTAATCAGGTCGTCTTTACACTGACAGGAGCCAAGGGAAGCTCAAAATACGTATACCAAATGACAAAGTTAGTAATCTTTATATATAATGCTGGAAAACATGGGTATGCTTTTGCTTTTTGAAATATTCTTTGTTTCCTAAGCTTGTTTTCATGTTGTTTTCATCTGGAACAGCATCAGACCCATAAGAATACCACATGCCTCTAATTATATAGACTGTATTTCTGATTCCAGTGTGAGGGTGTTCACATATGCTTGAACTTAGAGAATTCTTGCTCTATTCAATTACAGAATTAAGAGAGGCCACAGCTAAAATCAGGAGAGAAACTTGGCAAAGGATAAAAGGGAACATTGTTTGCCTCTATCTCTACTCTTTCACTCGATCTCTGCTGCTTTATCTATATCCCAGTCTATGTTTAATCATTGTGTTACATGGAAAAAAAAATCCGAGCTTGGGAAAGTCAAAGCTTGGTTTTTGTTTGTTGCTTTGCCTAAAGTTTGAACACAAGGACCCCAAGATTTATTAATCATCCCACCCTTCTGAATCTATTCAGTCTGGTTATCATATGAACTTCCTTTCCTGAAAAAAAACTTTTTTTAGGTATTTTGTGAGCTCTCACTTGAAACAGAGAAGAAAACACTCCTCTCAGACTGGATTTGTATTCACCCCATACTGAGCACTGTGGCTGTGATCCAGGAAAGCATTTAAAGTTAGTTTATCTTTAAGCATAATCCCATTGAAGTTAGTGGCGTGATCCATGTACTTAAATTTAAACACATAGTTGAGTGCTTTGCTGGATCACAGCCAGAGTACTCAGTACCTTACAGGATTGAACACTCTCTTTTCTTTGACACTGGCCTAAGGCAAGATATACAGACACGTGTGAATATATGTTCCTCTATAGTATAGAGGTTAACCACAGTATTATTCTCAGATTCTTTCATATTCCATTCAATAGAAGATATTCTCCAGTTTCTTAAAACTCTTTCTAGTTGTTCTGAAAGTGAAAACATTACAATTCCAAAAGAGTCTAACCTAGACTGTCACTTTCCTTTCTCTTTTTTGATCATGTTGAATTTTATAGCTCAGGAGATTAAGGTCAAGTTGGTGTTCTGAATGAAGGTAATTTGTTAACACACATTTAAATCCCTGCAATGTTCTGCTGACAAAGGCTAACTTAATACACAACAGATTCAACACCTCTCTGGTGGTGGTATGTGTTTTAAATGAAAGTGCTTTTTACAGTTTGGTCTAACTTGAGCCATTTGGGGCTGATTGAATGTCAAATGCTTCAGGCAGCTGAAGTTAAATGTTTCTATACAAGTTTGTTTAAAACTGGTTTGGACAGTAAGACCAACTGTTTCTGTTGAAATATGGGGATATCTTGAACATTTGAACATAACAAAATATACAATCCAATATAGAAACACTGTTTCCATCAGATTAAATCATGCATATAAATAAATTTATATTGTTACTGAAAACAATCTTTTTATTGGCTGCAGCTCAGCATATTTAAAGGTGATTTCAAATCCAACTGATTTGAATAAGTTTGGATTCAAACATGGATTCACTTGAAAGGTATTTTTCTTTTCCTCCTTCTATATGTTTTCTTTTTTTCCCACTATTAAGCTTCAATTTACAATTCAAAGTCCATATTCCTTATCTGAATACCAGCCAATCAGACTTTGTATCTGTACAGACTAATGATACATTCCAAGTATTATTCTCCTGATTATAAAGCTTGGTTTGATGGGATACAATCACTTCTCTGTTCTCAATGACCCACTGAATGATGACATTACTCAGAATTCCATTTAGATGATGCAAATGACCTAATCAACTTGTCTTCTGCCATAGCAGTAACTGAACTCAAATGTCAAAGAAAACTTAGTAAACAAAATCTTCCTTTTATGTAACTGAAATTTTGCTATGGGGAACTTATTAATATTAGCTATGGAAATGGTTTTGTTTCTTTCATTTGCATGACATAGGTGTACACATCCATACTCTGTAAAACATAGGATTTTGCATCCTAAAAAAAGAAGGAAAAAATGCAGAGCAAATAAGTAAAATTTCATTATATGAAAACTGCAACATGGTTATTTTGTTTCACGGTTATTTTTGTTTTGTATAGTGATAAACTATAAACCATGTCTCGATTCAAATTTTGCACCAAGTTTTCAATGAAGCAAATATCATAGTTGCTCTGTTTCTTCTTCTACCATTAAAAAACCTGAGTCATGCAAGCTACAAAATCATCAGTATTGTACTGGTAGAATAACCACAGTAGTTCAAGGTTATTTGTAGCAAATACTGTGATATGGGTCCCACACAGGTTCATCAAAATTAAACTGTATATCTTGAAAGCAGTCTAGTTTCAACAGCACTGAGATTTCTGGCAAACAGCTACTTGTTTTTGCTTTGGGGGCCTATGTAGCTGAGTTTGCTGTTTTAGCTGCTTTATCCAATGTTCAAGGTATCTAGTGAAAAAGAGATGAATAATATTTACATGTCTTGGTTGCAACATGAGCTTCCACAAAATTGTCACTTACAAAGACGGACATAGTCTGCTAGATTGCCTCAGACAAACACAGGAGCTTTTCTAAAAATAAATGTTTGAAACTCCAATCCAGTCCTTGCTCACACATTAATTTGGCAACATGGCAAAAATCTTAATAGATAATGTTAAAATGGTGTCAACTAGTTTTCAAACTATTTTACTTCCTTTTTCAATATCATACTTAGATAAGTGTAAAATGATATTTGATTGTTTTGAGGAAGTAATTATGCTGAAGAAATGTTAATTACAGTCTTTCTGCAAGAGTGAGAATTGAAAGTAGCTATCAATATTATATGGTGGTTCATTACAAGTGATCCCACCTTCCAGGTTGTCTGTTCTTTTGATTTTAGGCAGAGTTGCATGTGCCAGAGGACATAATTATGACAATAATATTATATTCCTGAGGTATTACATGTCTTTCTTTAAACTGAAGATAAAGACTAAAGTTTGATGGTCTGCAATAATGATATTTTCATTTCTTGAGAGAAATCAAGGGTACTTGATCTATTACATTTAAAGCATGGTGTGATAGATAATTTTCTTCTTTTTTTTTTTCTGTATACTAAACATACACATATCCGCATCTGTAAGAAATGTTATAGATTTGTGATGAAAACATTCACCTTTAGTTAGTGGCCCCATGATGCATTGCTCTCTTCATATCAGTGAAAATAAAGTTATTTTTACATAACCAGTGTCTGCCAACAGAGAGATTCTTATAGACATCACATTATCAACTGCACCAAAATGTATGAATCTAACATGGAAATAGAAATTTCAAATTTGCATTTTTTGAACCAATTCAGTGAACCTCTTAGGGAGTAGTGTGAAGGTCTGATTTCTAAGTTCACCACAGTTTGGGATTTTCTTCAAGAATTAAGACCACAGCAATGAGAGGAATAAAGAGTGAATATAGGCAACCCCCAAAAAATTTAAAATAGAACTATATTGACTTTGACTTTTTTTACCTCTCAGTTGTGATGTTTAAACTCCATTTTTCATACAGTTATAAAAAAACAAATAATAAATACTAAAGGGTGAATAGACTGATGCACTATTTTGGTCTAATATCTATCTCTAAAAAAGGTATATGAAATTAAGCCATAATTTTAGAAGTTGTATACTAACTTAAGCACTGTATTTGTACCTTTGATCTTCCATTTAGAGTTGTCTGTCCAATTTATTAACTTCTGCTTATGGTCAGCTGCCCCAATTCATGAAGCATATTTTATTGTTATGTATGTTTATACACACACACATGAAATAATATTTATCTTTAGTGTAAAAAGTCACCCAGAAACATTCTGAAAAAGTCAAAGTATGATAAAATCTCTTAAATACAATTAACTTAAAATACATTGTACAATATAAAGATTAATGTCAGCCTCACAATTGTTTATTTTACTTGTGGTCTTCAAACATATTTTTATTATTATCTGTCCCCTTTTTTTGCTCAATTTTATTTGACATAGGAGTAATTAAATTTAAAATCCCAGTGAGTCTACCACAACATTCATGGGAGTAAGATAATAAATGTCCTACAACAGCCAAGGCAAGTCATCAACATTGTTTTACTGCAGCTTGATGTTTTTTGCCATAAAGATTATTGTGTTTCACACACATAAAGCTTTGTTGACTATCAATCTTACGTGTATCAATTTTTTTCTTCACGTTTTTCTTCTTCTGTAATACTCCTTGCCTTCAATTGAATGTTGTATGATTCCTTGGAATTACAATTTTTTTTAAAAGTAATAACAATTTCAAATCCTTGAGCTCAAAAAGAAAAAATAAGTTAGTTTTTATATTTACAGGAAATTATAGTTTGATTTTAAAAAACTTTATTATCATGAGTGTTTTGACTCCATCTGTCACCACTTTCAATTATTCATTTCATATTCTCAAATTAAAAAGAGGACATTGAGTGTATAAAGAACATCTTTTCCTTACTGAAACAATCAAATATAAGTATCCTTAAGACTATTCTTTTCACTGAATTTGGTAAGTAAGTGGTGTGTGACAAATTAAATAATGATGAGATAAATTTTCCATCTGATGTAACAGAGACCACACACACCAAGTACTCCTCTGAAATTCAGAATCTAAAAGTTCCAGCCAGAGTCTGTTTAGTTCATTATCACCGTCTGTCCTGGATATTCCAAACCTTGACATATCACTTTTTAGTTTAACCTAGGGATTTTGTTTTTGTGTTTTCTGACAAGCTTCATGAATTTTATTTAAAAAAACCCCTCAAATCCTCTGTTGATTATATTTATTTTCCTTGTGGCCTAATGAGATATTCTTAGATTACACTGTTAGCTCAAAAATTAAAATTTGAAATAATTAAACAAGTTGGGAGGGGTAGATGTACCTTTCTTTCTCCTACAAGATCACAAGTCCAACACTATTTCTGTGTATGAGTAGGGCTGATAAAACTAAAGAATTTGAGCACATACCCCCATATATGCACAAATATATAGTCTCAGTGTTTAAAAAAAACCCCAAAAAACTATGTTCCCTAAACATCACATTACAGAACACAACAGCAATGTTTCAATAAACCAGTATATATTTCAATAAAGGAGATATTTCAAGTAATTTAGCCCACTAATTACGTGGGATACGATGCTTTGTTTTATTACAAAAAAATCTTTCAAGTCTTCTGTGTGTTATTTTTTTGGTTGAATCTCTTGCATCCCTTCCATGGGTCTATGAATTCAGCATGAGCTAGTAAGGTCTGAATAAGTTGCATACCAGGAAATGTAATATGCAAACTTTTTTTTCCGAGAAGAAAATTGCCTCTAATACAGAAATAAGATTTTAGAGTAATCTTCAATTGATGACTTGTAGTAATGCACCCCCCACTCCTGAGTGGGTATTTCTGTATTAGGAAAAAGGTTTCAGTTTACCTCTTGACTTTTTTTGAAGTTTAATTGGAAAGTTCTATTTTTTTGGCTCAGTGCCAGAAGAGAAGCACCTGTTGGACCTTGTCACTGTTTGCCAAAATCTGTACCCCTTTCTATTGGCCAAGTTCCAATAGATCCATCCTCTACCATTAACTAGAAAAGGGGATAGAACAAAGGAACCAACAGCATTCTTGAGGTGTTGTAGCAGGTGAAGGATCTGTCCTTTCACTGTGCTTGGTTTTGGTCATTTTTTTGTACTATTTCAGTTATTTTATTAAACCCTTTTGATTTTTCAAGACACACTCGACCATGCTGTTTTGCTAATTATTTTTCAGCCAACTCTGAAGGAGCTGGAACCCTCAGAATTTATATGAGGTGTCACCCTCCTTAATGACTGAAAGTTAACAGAGTTAAATACTTCAAATTGTTTCAGTTAAGATTTTTTGTCATTGTCTAAAAGATAAATCATCATTTGTTATTTTGTTTAAATGTGGAAAGATATTGTTACACAAGGCCTAAAGTCTATGTTTGTTTAAACAGCTTTTCATTTCTCTGTAGCAGCACAGAAACAGAGTTATAGCTGTGAAAGAATGAAAGAAGGGTAATATTGCACTGGAAATATTTCAGCAGATGAAGAAAAGGCCTGAATAGTTCTGTTTTGCTTTGTTTTTCTTAGTGTTTCCTTTTTTTAAATATAGCTTTACTTAAGAGAGTTGTCATTAATGTTTTAATCAAAATCCCCAACAAGAACTTCTCTATGGTCCTTGTTATCCTCCTCTGATATCGATGTTCTCAGGAACTTTTGTAAATGTAACCAATTATAGTAATGATATACCAGACTTCGCTTTACTGATTTAGACTATCAGGAAGTGATCTTCAGTGGCCTGGTTAGGTTACTACAAAGCAGAATAACAGCCACAGCAAAACTAAATGAAACATAGTCTTATCTTACCTGACAGTTCTCTAATCTCACTAGGTTATCCTCAATTATCCTCATATAAATATCTTATGCAAGTATAAGATCTGATTTGTAAAAAATAATTGAAATAACTGTAAAAATTTACCTATAAAATTGGTAAAAAATAAATTATTGTGTATATTTGGCACATTTCAATATCTCCTTTAGTGCTGTACTGGTTTACTAATTCTGGGTTTGCATATAAGAAAGCCTTTAAAAAATGAATTTATAATCAGAAAAAAAAGCAAAACATAACAAGAAAAGCAGTGCATACACAAATCTACATAATGGACTTAATTTTTCAAGTCCACTGAAAACAGAAGTAAAAGATCTCCAATTAATTCTAATTCCTGGCATGAAGGTTTCTTTATTCTTGGATCATTGACCTGACAGACTGAAAAGGCAATGACTTCTATTCCTTTTGATGACTTACATCAGTCTGTTGTGAGGAAAATAGACAAAATATTCAGATTTGTGTGCACTGGCATCAAATGGAACCCTTCTACTAATGTTTGGGTTTATCTTCTCAGGAAAGACTGGGATTATATCCCATTCACTATGAGCACTGTTACTGGATGAGTTGTTCACAAAAGCACTTGTAGAAACAGTTGTACAATTTTTGTGTACAGTAATATACTAAAGTTTCTAGGCAAATAAGCTTTACAATGTGGCAAATAAGGCATTTTGTTCTTTAACAAATTGATAAAGGGCGATGTGGATATTTCTTTACTCTCCTGAAGAGACACATTTGTAGCAAGTATGTGTCTCATAAACAAGTAAATTGAGTCATCCAATGGAAGACTAAGCACAGCTAGGCAGGTAGTGTGAAGAAAACCACTTTTTCAAACTCTGTTTGCTTCCATGGGATGGATAACTCTAGGTACAGCATACAGAAGACAACTATTAGACTGTGAAATATAAGTTTCATTGATTATTCTGCTAGATTTGCAATTTCATAGTCCTTAGGAAAATATCCAATCAACATTTCCCACCCCATGCTATGTCCATACAAATATTTCATCCTTCATACCAGCCATAAAACTTTCACTCATTGTTTGATTTTCTTTAGGAGATCATAATTACTGGGATGATGTGGACTTTGTACCATCATTGTGGAAGAAAAAGAGTTAAATGTATACCAGACTTAAAAAATTTGTAAACCTCTAGCTCTGTGGGATGCAAGGATAACAATGTAATTCCATTCTAAGGAAGAGAAAGACTGGACAGAGATACTGATTACTCTTCCCAGCTTCCTCCATGCTTTTTCTGGGAAAAAGACGAGATTTTACTCCTTTCTTTTACATTTTAAAATATGACCCTTCCTGCAGCAGGCCAGGTTAGGAGAGATAATTGGACCCAGCCATCTATCATGTCATGACCCAAACCCAAAATGCAAAGTACCTTTGTTTAGTCAGCCTTACTACTACTGAAGGGAAAGAAGGGAACGTGTAAATACCTGAGTCTCTTCTCAATCTTAGCATGCATTAGAGAAGAAAAAAAATTATAAAACTAGTGTAACATCTTGCATAGAGGCCTATAATTATTGATAGAAATGGAACAGAAAAATCATACTCCTATTTATGGCTTCTCAGGACTAAAGAAAGTTCATTAATCATTCAGTACCATAGTCTGCTGTTATATCACGCCTTCCATTGATCAAATGGATCTATGATTATTTGGGTTAATTGATTTTGTTGCTTAAATCCAGAGTACTTTGGCTGTGGAATAATTTTAAGCTCTAGAACTAATTCTGAGAGAATGAATAGGGCTAAAAGAATACATTATCTTCTGATGATTAATATTGTTCTTCCAGTGACCAGCCAAATTACTTTCTGACCAGTTTATACCTATTTAATCTTGTTTTGAACTGAATATAGTGATAATAATCAAGGAAGGCATGACATGACTTGTAACATTTTCTGTGTTCATATTATGAAGTAGAACTGAGAAATAAAGTCTATGAAAATAAATGGGAAAACTTTGCTTAATTTATTAATTTTTTTTTATTCCCAGCTCTAAGACACTATATATATAATATATTGTTTCCCAAGCCCTTAACATTTCTGAATTCAATGAAAATAAAAATGAAGCATAAAAGACAATAATTTTTTAATCTCCAGCATTTTTAGTCTCTTAAATTAATAAAAAATTAAATTTGTATACATTTTTTTCCTAAACTGAAATAAATTCAAAAATAGAAGGTAATTTCAATCAAATTACTAAAAATGGTACAAGCAATTCAAACTGTAAAATGTTAAAGCATAATCCTTTAATAAACCAAAAGTCTTTTTTTCCTTCCTGTGTAAGAGAAAGCAATTTGTGAATACTTACATTTCTTTACTTATTCATATTGCTTTTGACAATTTTTTAAAATCAAAATTTCGTTTAAACATTCCCCCATATCTCTCAGCAATTGCTTAAAGAGAAACAGTTTTTAAAGAAAACATTTTAGCATCAACAGAAAATCAAAACAAGTGAATTTTGAAAGTTTTGAAAGCTGTATGTTCTCATGGTTTCTGGATCATACCACTTCCAGTGGATCTACAATCACCTACACTGGGGTGAGTTTAAAATGTCCTCAGCGACTCTTGAATCAGTGTCAGTGAGTCATACTTTAATACTCAGCACTGCTTGGTTCTGAACTTAAGAGCTGAGTGGATAAAAGTCTATGATTTTTTTTTAAAACTCTCCTATTATTTCTGCAAGTAGATCAGAGCCTGGTATAGCATATTACAAATTCTTTGATTTCTGATTTCAAATGCCACTGTTTCTGAAAAAAATATGCCTATTCTATTAAATATGTGCCACACTGTAGTCACCATAGACTATAATTTTTACATTTCCTCATGAATAGGATCTGACAAAATGCAGAGCCAAAACTCAAAGTGTTCTTTATCTTCCAGATCTTACACAAGCTACTGAGCTTATAGGTCAGGACTTGAAGGTGGTTTCAAAACCAGATATTGAAGAATAGATAGAGCCGAGATTCATAATTGAAAGATGATGACAGGCATTCATCTGTGAAGTGTATGCGTGTTTTCAATTAGTTGCAAATGTTCTTTACACAGTTTAATATATGAGACAGGTTAGATTGGTGTTGTGGTTTAACCCCAGCTTGGAATGAAGCCCCACACAGCCACTCAACTCACTCTCCGCCACCAGTGGGATTGGGAAGAAAATAAGAGGGGTGAAAGCTGGAAACTTGTGGGTTGCGGTAAAGACAGTTTAATAGGAAAAGCAAAAGCCAAGTACACAAGCAAAGTAAAACAAGGAATTAGTTCAGTGGTTCCCATGGGCAGGCAGGTGATCAGCCACCTCCTGCAGAACAGGGTCACATCACATGCAACAGTGACTAGGGAAGACAAACTCCATCACTCCAAACCTCACCTCCTTCCTCATTATTCCCACACTTTATATACTGAACATGATGTCATATAGTCTGGAATATCCCTTTGGTCAGTCACTTATCCCAGGGTCACCTGTGTCTCCTCCCAGCCCCGACTAGTCCCCAACTTCCTCACCAGTGCAAAAAGCAGAAAGGACTCTGGCTCTGCGCAATCTCTGCTCAGCAATAATAAAAACTGTATTATCAACCTCTTGTTCAGCACAAATCCAAAACACAGACCCATACCAGCCACTGTGAAGAAAATTGACTCTACTTCAGCCAAATCCAGGAAATACAGAAAAAAACTGTACAACCTTTCAAGTAATAGAGATGCTCTTTAGGACAACTTAGACATTTTGAAAGTGGAAAAAAAAAACCAACAAAACCATGAAAAATTAAAGTGAAAGGAGGAAAACTAGGAACCTGCTATCCATTATGGGGAAGTAAAAGTAAGGCATATTGAATCACAGAGCCCCTTTTAAATGTGCACACTGCTTTCTCAGAAATCAGACCACCTTTTCAAGACTTCCTTTAGATGCTCTTGGTCACATCTATACCTATATAAATCCATTCTAGGCACAAAGAAATACAGGTTTTACTGCTGTCATGACCAAGATTCTGTCTTGAAACAGAGCATATAAACAAACAAGTCCCAAGTTTAAGACAGAAGAAAGATGTGCAAAGGAAAAATAAATGCTGTACCTGCTCTCTTCAATTAATGGGTTGCCTCTTTCTGTGCAGGAATTCCTCCTAGATACCCTTTTCTCTGCTTGACTGTGTCTCAGTATTCACTCATGTTGTACATCATTTATCAGTACCAGCTCTGGGAGCTAACCAGCATCTGTGAGATGTGTAGTATGTTTTGGATGAAAGCTGTCCCTGTTGCCTTTAACAATGCCAATTGTTTTACATCCCCAGTGTTCTGCACTTGTCTTTGGTGGTTAGAAACAGCATTCCCAGCTGCAGTGGGAAAGGGTTTTGAATAAATATTAGAAGACAGCAAACATGCTATATATAAGTTTTGCATGAATGGTATTTTAAACTGTAAGTAACAGCAGGTTTTAAAACTTCTATGAGTGTCTAGATTACGAGCCTACTTTCTTAATTGTCAGAGAGTATCTAAGGAAAAACCATTATTGTCCTATGTTTTTTAGTCAATAAAAAGAGTCAGGCATTTCTGATTAAAGATATTGGATTCAGACTTGAGATCCCAGACCCTGGGAGGGTCTCTCACCCACCTGACAGCAATTTCATGCACACTACACTTTGGTAGAAACATTTTTTTCCTTCAAAAATATCTGCAGAATTTTGTGTCACAATATGATAGCTCCACTGGTACAAACCACCCTCTCTGCATCGTTCAGTCCAGTGTTCAGAAGCTTTGGGGACGAGGAAACATTCTGATGCAGAGGGAGGTCTGACTCATCTCTCAGCATGGTGTCCAAGCAAGATGTCTGTGGCTGCAGTGATAGCAAGAAAAACAGCTGAGATCTATAAGAAGTAGACTGTCTCAGGATCTCTGTGTTCCCTATTTAGAAGTCACATGGATCCAAATTTAAGAAGATGGAACAATTTCTCAATTTCCATTCTAACCTTGACATGGGAAGTTTCTGGAGGTATCCTCCAGATGGGAAATTATAAATCTACACTTTGGCACACAAGGTCACAGAGGTGTTGTGTTCACCTTTGCCTTTTCAGCAGTAGTTGTGGAGGACAGAGACCAACACCCAGTGGTGGGATCCCATGACTCCTCAAATATACATGCTTACATGAATTATTTGGATAATAAGATTAAGTATTATAAGGAAAATCATGATAGGATGGTATCACAGAAATTGTGTTGGAGCATATAATTTAAGGGTTTATACTCTGACATGTTTTTTGAGCAACTTGCCATTTCTCACTGACACTGTTGAGCTTATTATTAGCTTCATAGATGAGACGATGTGGATCTGACATACTGGTTGGCTTCAAAGTTGCTCAAAGACACTTCCATTGCAGAAGAATATGTCCAAAACCAGGGCTTTACTCTTTCTGTTAATTTGAAAGATTAAAAGTCAATGTGAAGACAATACTAATGCTTGCAAGTCCAAAGTAATTAGTCCATTTTCCTTAAATTCTGTTTCCAGTTTATGATGCTGTCCAAATACTTGCCAAAAATTCATTCTTATTAGTTGATTTTGTTATTGCCTTGGACTTCAATAGCTATTCTGCAATCACAGAAATGGAGGTTGTTGAGGAGAACTGATTTTTCTTCTTAACTACAGGCTATTTATCATTCTTTCACTGTATCTCTGTGTATTTGCTGAGACATAGGTACATCAGTCATCTGTCATGTGCTGGTTTGCAACTAGATCTGGATTGTCCCCTTTTATTTTCTTTCCATGCACAAGGATGAAAGCACAAGGCAGTAGTGACTTTAGCCTTGCCCTGAGGTGTTGCCTAGGCACAACTGAGAAGTAATACCAAGTTCTGCAACACAGTGAAGTTTTCTTGTCCTCCACTTCAGAGCTAGGTGCTTTGTCTTAAGTCTTGGCAGGTTAGTTAAGGTTTCAGGTTCATTTGAAATTTGATTTATTTCAGGCACTCTCAAGAGGTTTATTAATGCTAAGTGCAGTGGGAAGCCCTGTGATTATCATTTATATGATCAGACGAGATAAATAATATGCAGATAGGGGTTTATGCAAGGATAGGAGGAAATATGTCTTAAATAAGATTCTTACAATCACATCATCATCATAGACATTAAGAATTTATTCCCACTTGTAACATTCAAAACCCATGATACAGAAATGGATTTTAGTAACCAGTATTATAATTAAAATGTAGAATGAAACACTGTGAAAATGAAAACTGTGAAAATATCTATTGTTTTTCACCTGTCTGTATTATTTCTGAGTTTTATTGGCATTCATCAGCCTCCATCAATCCTATGTGGCCCTAACACGGTTTCATAAGACACCAATTTTTGTACAGTCAAAAAGCTTCTCTGACAAGGTCGATTGATAGTAAACAAGTGGCTGTTGCAAGACTGAAATAGTCATGAAAAGAGGAGGAGTATCTGTAACCAACTAAACTGCACCATGATGTTTCCTAAAGTATTAAACATTAGTTTTAAAAACTTTTGATACCTAGAATTTTCCAGTAGTTTATAATGTCAGATGCTGCAGTTTTCTGTGGCAATCCTAGTCTTCTTCACTGAAGAAAAAAAAAAGAATGTAACCCAAACCAAACAAACCCCTCAAGCCTATTTTACACTTTACTATATCTCAAAGAAGCTGTTAGGTAATTACGTGCTAAGTTTCTGATTATTGAACCCAGACTCGGTTGGGAATCTGGATGTTGACATAAAAATATTATTCTGGAAGCTAAATCATTATTTGCCTGATTTTGCTGGATGAATGGGTTATTTTTTCCTTTTAAACACAAATTTGTACTCCAAAGCATTTAGAAAAAGAACAACAAGCACAGCCTTAGCAAAACTAAGATATTATTTCCCTCACTTACTTCCATAATAGATACATCAATTTCTCTTGTCATGGTTTTGTTGCTATACATATAGAGAGAAAACCTCTTTTTTATTCAGACCAATTTACTTTTATTCTAGACTGAAGAAAACTAACAAACAAGAAAACAGCAAAAGTGAAATTGTAATAT
Source organism: Cettia cetti (assembly GCA_013401135.1). NCBI lineage: Eukaryota > Metazoa > Chordata > Aves > Passeriformes > Sylviidae > Cettia > Cettia cetti. Next base: position 16,083 of record VZUI01019357.1, on the reverse strand, counting down.
GCTGCTCCCCAACTGAAACACTAAAAGGAAGATATTTCAACAGGGAGCATGCTATGCTTAAAGGCACAGTGAAACCTGAATATTTGTTTTCTTGTGCTATTTACAAGCTTCTTTTTTTTTCTTTTTTTTCCATCTCATCTTGTCATTATATTGTAAATGAAGAATTATCACAGTCTTCCATTTTATATAACATATTGTATGTGAGCCCTCCACCTACAGCCACTTTAAATATTCTGATAAACTAAGGAGCAGTCAAGATTTATCATAGATAATGCTGCCCTGAACATAGATAAGATGCTTTGAGTGTAATTATGGTTTTATTCTGAACAGTCTGGATCTAGTCTTTTCACCTTTTCTCTGGATTTAAAAGCTCCTTTTTCTCCTTTATTTAACCTCTCCTTCAGAGAACCCAGGGTACTCAGGTGCTGCTGCTACACTGCTCCAAGGCCAAATAAGTGCTTCTTGGAAATTCCTGCCTTGCTTCTCACGGCCCATCACTTCCGACTTACTCATTTCTCACCAAGAGATCACTGTGTGGGCTGTTAAAATTCATGTGAACCTACGGAAATCTTCCCAAGTACTATCAAAATGCTGATATTTCTTTTTAACTCCAAAAATCATTTTAGAAAGTGATGATAGTTATGTATGAATGTATGCATGAAGTAGAAAATATTATAAAATAGTTAATCCTTCTCAACATCTGCATCTGTCCAGCACCTCCACATGAAAAGAAAATTTTAAAGGTGTTTACTTCTCTTTTTATAGTGATTAATGGGATATTATATTTTATAGTGATTTAATGGGGTAATGCCCACTGTAAAAAAAGCAAGAATTACTGCAGTGCATCTTACACCATAAGTATTTTCACAAAATTCTCAATATTTTTCCTTTTTCCTAATTTATCCCAAGTACACAAAGCCATATTAAGCTTTAAAAATAGTTCTGCCAATACTGAAAAAAAAAGAAGAAAAAAATCATGAGCAATTTCATTTTAGTCTGATTGAATACATTTCAAATCTCTAAATTTCTGTGCATATATTTACTACGCAGAGTTATATTTTCAGACTAAACATGGAAATTTTTTTTCAGAAAAAAAATAGAAATTTCAGTGTGAGGGCTTAAATACTGGCTTTTGCACATTAAAAAAGGTAAATAATATTTGTTTCTGAGTACAGAAAGTTTTAATGCATTTCACAGAAATGATAATTGAATCACTGGTCAGGACAGGATGGACTGTGACTTTTTTTTCTGAATGTCTCTGAAAATTCTTTGGTCCAACCTTTTCAGATTCTTCCATGCTCAATAACTGACACTTCAACACTCAGATAAATTTGGAGATATACTAAGCAAAACACACATATATACAAAACCACATGAATCTCTACCTTTTTTATTGTTTAGAAGGAAAATGTACTATTCTCTTCCACCAGCATCTCAGGATGCATCAAGGTAGATGCATGATGGCAGTAGAAACAGATAAAAGGATCTTAGTAAAAATATTCTTCAAGACTGATCTTCCAAACAATTAAATATGTCAGCTTTCAGAAAGGAGAATATAACTTCTTAATGCCCTAAAATCTACAGCTTGAGTAAGATACTTTACTACCTAAGGAAATTTTATATTAAGAAAAAAATTGAGTACTTCTTACCTTCATTCTATAAAATGCCATGCCATTCTATTTAACAGTCAAACTTACATGCCTTAACTCAACTTCTACTTTCCTTTTTTTTTCTTTCCTTTTTTTTTTTTTTTTTTTTTTTTTTTTTTTTTTTTTTTTAACTTGCCTTCAGCATACGGATCACTGTTAGATGCCTGAAGTTCTCAGATTACATCAGTTTTTCATAATATCTCCCACAGACTGTGCACATTGAGTGCTTCAAACTCTCCTTAAATAATTGCAGAAGTCCCTGGATTGAGATTTGGAGAACAGTAGCTTCTCCTACTGCTGTTGTCAAGAGGATTTCAATCCATTAGCAAACATAGAGGAGAGATAAGAAGAGAACTAACAAAATGCCAACTTGCTTCCTGTGATATTTAATGTCATATTCAAAGGGCAGCAGATTTCTTGTCTGCACACAAACTGTGGTAAAGCTGCTAGAAAAAGCAGATATTAAGATTCAAACTTCATACTGATCCAGATACCTGTCAGTCACTCTGCAATTCTGATATTTTGCTGTGATTTTGCTAGGTCTGCTCATGTTAACCCTTACAACTAATAATGAATTTTAAAAAATCCTTTTCCCTACATTTTCCACTAGAATACATACATTAATGTATTCTTCTAAAAATAGTATTTTACTAATTTGAAATATTTTTAAAATACCTAAAGATATAATCACTTAAAAATATTAATTCCTACATAAGGTTTTCATACAGTAATTTTTGAGCCTGATATCTGTCTTGGGGGATATTTGTCTGATGGAAATTTATTTTTTATTAGATTATCTTGTTCCCCACAAATTCTAATGGAGGAAACCAGTGATAAACCGTTGACATTACTGTGCAATATGTTTTATACTACTTTGGAATTTCACTACTTCTTATGTTTAATCTTCCTGATTTTGTAACACAAATTTGACAAGAGACACATCTTTTCAGGAAGAAGCTGACTTACTACAAACTGAAAAAAAAAAAATGAAATGCGTATGTACAGTAAACTTTTGCCGAGTTCCCTAGTGAAGCTGAAAGCAGCATGACTATAAGGGAGTAAACCCTTTGCATGAAAAATGCAAAATTCAGAATATTCAGAGACAGTAGCTACAATGTATTGTGCTGTGCTCTGCTTTTCCTACAGCACGCATTTTGTTTTATTTCATTTTGGTTTGTTGTATGCCTTTCCCCTTCCTTTTGTCATTTCTCTTGTTTAATGTCAGCCCATTTGCAACTTCACTAATCCTAGTTATTAGTCACCACTCAGAGCACTAAAAGACAGAGGCATATCAAGCAAAATAGCTTGGTTCCCTGTTGCTGCTGTTGTCTATAAATAATGCTGTCAGACTGCCTAGACACCCCAGTCATTTATATGGATTCCACAGAACTGCTTAAATGTGCTTAAATGTGCTTAAAAAAGAAAAGGGTCGTAAACCAAAAGTGTAGTATAACAAATTTTCTTCACCTTTTTTTTTCAGATTTTATTTTAAATTATAAAGAATGAGGCTGTCTACATAATTAAAAATATGTCCACTCTTTGAGAATAAAGTTTCTGACCTTAATTCTCAAACTCTTAGTGCATAGTTTATCTTGCAAAAAATAATATTCTATTTACTCAAATTTTATTTTCTTGCAGTTCACAAATGTTATTACTTTATATATCTACACCCCCACACCAGTTCCATGTGTCAAAAGTCACCGAGAAGTGTAATAGTCTCACAGTTGGTTTTCTATCCTCTACTGTTAATATTTTCCCATATTTCCAGAAAGATTTCAACACCACTTCCCCCCCCCCCATATCACATATTCCAATGTTTCTTCCTTTCTCTCAGCTTCTTGAACTTTAAGTCTTTGCTTATTAAATGAAAAATGTCTCATTTTTCTAGCATTACTCACACATTGGTTCAGAACTTAAGAGTCAACAACAAAGTAGAGAAGAAAGCAAATTTGTTTTCAGTTCTGGGTGACCTTATTTCTGGTCATTCTGTTTCCTGACAGCAAATGAGGCTTACATCTCTTACAGTAAAAGAACGTATGATTCTAATTTTCCATACAACTAATTTTGGTTACATAGGCAGATAGAATCTGGTTCTGGAAACTAAAGGCTTGAAAGAAGGCATTGATTTTGATTTTTAGAATCATTTGTATAATTGTACTTTTTCCATTTATGCTACTTTTTAAAAAAAATTTAATACTTTCTCAAGTAGTAAAGACGCTTTTTTTAATATATAGGTCTTGCTGGCTTTCTTTGTGAAAGAGGAACAGGTTGATTTTTTCAATTGTATTAGCTTTCTGCTATTAGGAAAAAAAAAAAGTGGAGTACACATGTGTTTTCTGTGCTGCAATGCAGTTTTTGTGACCTCCTGTGGATTTCCTTGCAGGGAAAAAATAGGTTGTGTTTTGGTTTTGATTTTTATTATTATTATTCCTGAGTCCATTCTTATTTTCCAGTGTTGCTATTTTTCATCTGCAGTTCTGAAGCAGTGGCAGATTGCTTTTCTATATTAGATAATATAATCAAATATATCAGTGTCTTAAGGAATACTATTATCTGAAAAATTACTTCAGTTTGAAAACATTGTGCTTGCTCTTCTTATAATTTACAAGAAACATACCATATTTCTATAAAGAAAGGTGATGGGAGGATAATCTAATTTCTTTCAGTATGTTTACTATATGCATTTCACAGCACTTTTCAGTCAGTTTCAGTTTCTGGTGTAATATCTGCTAGACAGATTCCCCTCTTTCTTTGGTATAGGCAGGAATATTATTTTAGGTAAAAATCATCACTCTAAAATCACAGGAAGTGAAGGGGAAATTAACTACCACATACAATACTTGAAAATATATCTATATACATTTTTTTAAAAAATAGCTCCATTTCAGAGGGATGATGCCTTGCCAAGTAAGCTAATATTTTCAGAATATTCAGTGAGAATATGTTCTTCCCTGTTTTCACTGTGTGTTAGCATACCATGCCTTTTCCAGGCTTTAACTATTTAAATGATTTTAGATTATTTTCTTCAGTGTATGCATATTGGAATGTGTGTTGTCTATGTATAATTGCACATACATTCTCCTAATCAATCTTGAGATTGAATTCTTACAGAGATATGAATTTTAATATGCAATGTTCGACTTTGCACTTGCTTAATGTGCAGTTCAAATTCAGAGGATACTTAAAACCATAAATTTCTATTACTAAATCCTTAAAAATACTAAATCCTCTTTATTGCTTCTTCACAGTGAATCTAAAGCCAAATAATTTTATTGAAAAAATTCTAAAATATTGTGTCACAATCCTTCTTTCCCTTCCTCTTTTTTGATCAAAAATGTTACCAATCCTCTATTTTTCTAATTACTTGCTGCTGAATTCCAAAGTATTTTTCTTTTTTGTATGTAGAGATGAAACAGCCTTTTCCATAAATTCTGCCGTTACAAATTCATCTTCAACTTCATGTAGCCTTCTGGTGGTTTTCCAACATATCAGAGAATTGCAAACTTCTCAAGAGTTCAGTATGGTGGACAGAGTCCTTATTCTGTGAGTTAAAAAGAACAATCAAAATTTGACACACATGAAGTGGAGGGGAAAACAATAGAAATAGGGAAGCGGCCCCACAAAGGCCTCACTGATAGATAGAAAATGGCACATCACAAACTAAAGAAAGAGATTAAGAGCTGATTTGATTGGAAAAGAGAAGGAGCGCAACACCTACTGGGAATTAGAAGACAGTAGCTCTGCAGAAAGGCAGAGACAGAGCTGAAAAGGATTTATCCCAAATTAGATCAAATCTAGTTCTTTCGGGCCAACTGATAAAATCTGAACCAGGATGTCCTATGATTGCACATGAGTTATTTTTAAAATAATAACTCATTTATTTTTAATAAATTTTCATGTAAGAATTGAAGAAAACATGGTTAGGACATCTGTACTTCAGCTGGGATGATACTTTAGAATAAATAGTGCTGGAAAATATATGCTGAAAATTAAGTGAAACAAAAACACCTAATACAGCTTCTGCCAGGATGTCTACAGTTTTTGATCAAAACTCTCACTTTTGTTTATATGGAATTGAAAATGGGAATATGGTGGTACTAAACATATAAAAATCTTTAGATTTAGATGTCCAAGTTAAAAGAAAAAGTGTGTTTAGTTCATAATTCTTGCACAACCAGTGAAAAACTGAAACTCTAGAGAAACAGTGAGAACTGTGATTTCATTTTACTTTAAATTAATTTAATTTCACTTTAAATTAATTGCTCATAAAACATAGGGTACACTTTAAATCTCAAGCCTGATACAATTTAGCGTTTCAGATGTCATTGTCACCCATGAAACTGCAGAGCACAAAATCCTATAGCTAGCTTTGCTTGCCTTATACATTTATAAGGAAAAACAATAAGTTATTACTAGAAGGCCATGACAAAAAGATTGTTCAATGAGCAGTACAAGTGCAAGGTGCTATTTGTGAAACCATGATTTGCCAGCTCAGATTTCTAGTCCTGTACCAACAGAAATAAGCTTGGAGGGATACCAGTGCTTTATGGATTTGATTGTCAAATTATAAAATATATTCTAAAGGAATGATCTTTTGGAATTTCATCTGTACTGGCTCATCAATTTCCAAACTGTAAATTTCCATAGAACTAATGGTGCTTTGTTTTATCTGTTTTATCTTTAATCTTGTTGATTAAAAATTACAGTTCACTGCTGTAATTACACCAGAATGAATTTCCTGGGGGTCTTCCATTGTTTTTAGTTTAGTTGTAAAAAACCATTGATTTTCCACTCAACCCCTGTGTAACTTGAAAAGTGTAGTAAGGCTAGGAGAATCTGCAGAGCCATGTAGATGAGGAGATTTCTGTATGCTTTACAACAGAATTAGGAACCCCGTTGAAGAGTTACCTATCTACAGATAAAACTCAAGCAGCTGATCAAAGAATTCTGCAGATTTTTAGTAATAAAAACTACCAACAAATACGGAGCAAAGTGAACTGTGTATGAACCGTACATGCTCTAAATTGGTAGTTTTCTGATGTTTGAAGTTTTCAGCTATTTAAAAGTGCTACCATTACCTATGATTTTCTTCTTTAAATACAGAAAACGAAAAGGTCAAATTTCATGCAAAAGTATTTATTGTGGATGAAGTTCAGAAAATGTGAACTTATAATTACAAATACAGCCCCAACTCTTTCTTATTTATGTGAATTTTTCTCCTGACTCTTATAGCATCAGCTAATGGGAATGGAGTTCTCCAAATATTTTTAGTGATCAGAACATTTGTTCATAGATTTTCCTGAAACATCCATTCACTTACTGCTGCTAGAAAACAGCTTTACATCTAATAAACACTTCTGCTTGTCTGAACAACTCAACCATCTAAACATTCAGAATGACCACAGCCCATGGTATCAGAAGTCAAAGCATTTTTTCCCCTGGATCTTTAATTCAACCATACAGAATCTTGTAATGCTTTTGTGTTGAAGAGAAGCCAGAATGCAATTAGAAACTTATATTTCAGTGCTTACTAAGACATAATAATAAGATAAATGTATTTCAATGTAAGATTATTTATTTCATAACAATGATAAAAAGGTACAGAAACAATCAAAGAAATACAGAGCACTGGAAAAAACAGCGTTAGAAGACTAAACTTTTCTCTCTCTTTTCTTTTCAATTTTTTCCTGTTTTTTTTCCTTTCCAAATTGCAGCAGCAAAATATAGATTTTATAAATGCCTTTTATGCTTTAAAACAATTGTCTAGGTAGTTAGATTTGCATTAGTTTTTTTTATTATCTAGCCTAAAGGAAACTAGATCTGTGATTTATATATGCCTGAACTGTAGTGCTATTTTTTCAAGTTTGAAAAGAATGATATGTGTTCTTAAACTAATTGATAATAATGAGGAAAGAAGTCAATCAGGTGTTCAGGCCCCTTAGACTTTCTTTTTTCAGACATCAAGACTACAGAACAGAGTGTCCTAGTAAGTGCCCAACATTTTCACCAAAGCTGTGACAGGACATACGTAAGTCGTCTTAGCATGGAACAACAAACAAAGGACCCAGCATTGTCAGAGACATACTTTCTAAAAGAATAAGACCTCCCTGTGTAGTAGAGACACCAATTTTTCTGTGCTGTTTTGTGAGAAAACAATTTTTATCCCTTCATAGCATGGGCCTATTTATACCTTGGTTTTATAGTTTATCCATCCTGGAACAAAATTACAGTCTCATAAAAAATAGTGCTGTGGTATTATAACTACATAATTACAATTCAATGTGAAATATAGTAGACTGTTATTAAGAAGTGATTGTTTTGTTTAATTACTGATTATAAAATAATATTAAACATATCCATTCATATAACATTTATAGGCAAAAAATGTAAAGATATGTGCAAATAATATACATTTAAAGCATATTTAAAGCATATTTATAGGGCTTTTTCTTTATTTCATAAGTCATGATAAATGTTTGGTATTCTTTTTCTGACTATATCATAGCCTCTATTAGCTTCACTAAGATAACTTGTTTCTGTAAATACTCGAGGTAAATGTACACTGTATCCCCCTTTAAAAAATACTCTGCAGCAATTTTTATGCTAGATTATCCTCATGCATATGAGTAAAGTAAAGACTTCTTTGATTAAGGCTGGATGAATCCCACAATATCGAGACTGAGTTAATAGAGATTGAATAACTTCCCAAAATGTTAATGTTTACCTACACTTAACAGAGAATACTCCAGCAGTGAACATAGTGACTAGGTACCTTACCTTCATAATATTTTTTAGCCCTAGTAAGGAACCTGATTACAAATCTTTATTTCTTTGTTCATCCAGGAAATGCAAATACTAAGAGAAAATCAAAGTAAAAACTACATCCTAAATTTTCCTTGAATTTTCAGAGATTGAGTCTGAATCCTAATCATGCTCTCCTCCTATTTAATAAATGCCATAATTTAGAATTTAAAGTAACATTTTAAATATTAATTATTAACATTTTAAATATTAAAGGCCTATATCAAAACCAGAAATTTTTTGATGCCTAAACTAACAGTTAAACAGAAAGTCTGATATAATAATTTATTTTCTTTTCGATAAACCATGAGATTCTGTTAAATTAAATTCAGTTACACAGGATTCTATCAGTAATCTTGCTGAATTTTAGCTTGTGTCCTATATTCATGAACCATTTTAAATTCAGATATGACAGCTGCTCATTTGGCTGCCATAATAGGAATTGAGCCTTTGAACTCCAGAACTAAAAGCAAAAGCTATTACATTACAAGCAAAATTGTCAACATGTTGTTACCAGAGGCTATAAGAAGTTATAACCTTTGCGTAATGGCTCTGAAGGGTATTTACAGTGCATTCTCACTAATAAAATCTGTATTTCTATTGCACAAACAAAGTTCAAAACACTGGAAAATAAATCTGCAACAGCTTTAACAGGAGCTTAGATGCCTAGTACGCATGTGGGAACTTACGTGTAGACACGTAAACTTGAGTTTAAATTTGATGTTGAATTTCAAGCAGATTTTGTAACTGTTAATTCTCTAGAGCAGAAGAGAATTGTGGGTTTACTGAGCATTTAGTGGCTCCTCTTAAGGTCTCTGAAGCCATGAGGTATTCCCTTCCCCAGCTGATAACATGAGAAGAGATCTCTGTTAGTCAAACTGATGTTTTCTGTTATATCTCTGAGGGGCTTTCAGAGCCAGCTCAATGAAATTCAGCTGTCAGGAGGTAATCTGCTGCAACAGAAACTAGCAGTTGTACAAGGAAGGTGAGGACTTAATTTAAGGGAAAAGAAAAATATCCTTGTCTATAAACCCAAACAAGGTTCTAAGAAGACAGGAATATCTGATTTAATGAAACATGGGAGAAAGCCCTATGGAAACAAAGTTTATGACACTGTGCTATATATCCTTGAGTTAGAAAAGACTGTCTCAAACCATTTCCTCTATTTTCAAAAATTACTACGATCTTTCCAAAGAGCCCCATCACTACAGATTTTAAACAAAGAGTGGTAGGAAATTTATGTTCTTTCTACAGAGTCGTAGACTATTAAGAGACCTTCAGGTGATAAAATATACTTGTGGCAGACTAAGAATAAGCTGTATGTCTCAAGGAAGCATGGAAACTATTTCCTTCTCTTTGCTGTCTTTGTGCAATGGGGTACCTCTATTTTCTTCAATTCAAGCAAATACACCTTTTGGGAAGGGTTGTCTGATTTATTTTCACTATGTTGATAAATACTTTTTCCATTTCAAGAACCTGTTTTTGGAAAAAAATAAGACCTATGCAGTAACAGTCAAAATAGGCTGCCTGCCCCCTCCCATTCCAACACTTCAGTAATATTTGAGCTCATTGATTAAAGAAACCTAATTTCAGAGAGAAGTAGAGATCTTAATGTTCTTTTGCTTGTTGTTGGCTAAGTATCTGTGGCCACATTCCTGCTTATTTGATGAAAGGAACCATCAGCTGTGCGCCCTTGATCATCCAAGCCAGTTGCATCTATTTTCTTTCTCTGCAGTTAGAAATTTCTATAAATGTTTCTGGAATCTTTTACTAACTTTTCCTCATTCTTTTTTTCCTTCTCTTTGTCAAATTATCTCATAGTGTCAAGTTTAGGAAGTAGGAAAAAACTATTAAAGATGTGGACACAAGTATACAAGTACCTTGAGTTAAAAATAGTTCCACTTTGAACTAGTAAAAAGTAGAAACTTTAATTTGAAATCCATAAATATGAACAGAACAACTAAATTTTGCAAACAGGTGTAAAACCGTTAACATTTTAGTACTAGTGAGTGCTACTAAATAGAGAGGAGCTGCATCTCAGCCTTCAGAGCTGAAGTAGATCTGGCAGGAGACAAACATTTTAAGCAGATTTTTGTCTGTAGTTTGAGAATATTTGATATGAAAATTGCTGTGAAAGGCAGTAAAAATAGGATCCCTTTTAGTCGTTTGTGAGTTCTCAAGAACAGCAGCAAGATGCATGTCCTATAGGAAATTCCATATGTAAATTACTTCTGTGGGAAGTATTCATAAATAAAATGAGTAAAGTTCAGAATAAAAATTATGAAACTGATGCTTTTTCTCACTGAATGTAGCAGTTGGAAGGAAGGATCAGCTACTGGGCCATCTCTAATACAGAGAATATAAAGATAACTGTTAATGAGAATAAATGTATTGGGAGCTTTTTGGAGGTTTTAAGTGCCAATAGATAATCTGCAGTTCTCCTTAACTGCAGGGAAAAAAAGAGTTCAAGTCAATGGAGAAAAAGGACTTGAAAATGTTGCATTCTGTTCATTGATTTAAATTCTCAGATGGCCATGCTAGAAAAAGAAAATTGGCACAATAGAAAATAAAAACTACAACCTCAAGAGGGCAAGCATTTATCCTTAACAATAATCAGAAAGCATGGGCAAGAAGTTTTCAACAATAAAATTAAATATAGAGCTATTGAAAAATCAAATAAGGCTTTAGAGTTTACAACAGTGACCCTCTTGCTTTTATGATAACATTTGAAAGCTACTCTGTGCTTAAATATGATAAATGATTCTTTGTAAGTTACAAAATTTCAGTGTCCACATGTAAAAGCCCAGAGAGACAGTAGTAGAGGCTCTTATCCTGTGTGCAAACCTCACACAAAATATAAAGTAAGGATTTAAATCCTTCTAAGACAAAGCTTTCAAAAGACCAGAGTTTCTTATTCCATTATCATACATTATGGAAGGGTGGAACTTTGGAGGATTAAACCAGCATAGAGCAAAAAACTGAGTAATATAATAATCTGATTTCAAAAACAACTTCGAGTTTTTCCTAGTAAATAAAGATAAAAACAATATATGGGAGAAAATATGAAAACTTAAAGGAAAGTAATAAATACAACAGTAGGTTTGAAGAACCTTATTGTCAAAAAAGAGAGGAACTAATTGTCAAAAGACCTTTTACAATGTAATTTTCAAAATCTGTTGATTTCCAAAGATGTTGCTCCATCTCTGTTGACATTTTTTTTTAGAAATGTTCTCCTCTTGAAGGAAGTGAAGGGAAATTGCATTAATTCTCTCTCTATATATGTTTTTATATGCATATACATATGTGCACACACATATCTGTACAAATGTATTAAAAATGTTGCATTATATTGCAATAATTTAGAATTTACAAGTAACGCATTTGACTATTGGCCGTTGCCCCTATGCCTCTATTGAATTTGTCATGTTAATACATAGGAGACTGAGTTTTGGTCTACCCTGCAATACACAGTATGAGATTTTTATGGTACATCAGCATGGGGAGAGTTTATATTTCATTGTACATTCCATGCAATCAGGAAAAGGTCATCTTACCTGTTACCAAAATAGAACTATACTCCCTATGTCACATTCACTAGGACATAACATACACCAAATGCCATGTTAGGTTTAATGCCACCATTTCCCACTTCCCACACCAAAGCAAAAAAAAAAAAAAAAAAAAAAAAAAAAAAAAAAAAAAAAAAAAAAAAAGAAAAAGGGAAAAGAAAAAAACAAAGTAAACAAATAAGACAGTCAAGAGAATAAAAGAAGAGAGGAAATAAGACTAAAGGGAAATAACATTTTAAAAAGTGAAAGAAGCAAAAGAACAAAACACAATCCCGAGCCTCAACCATGAAAAAACTTGTTTTCGATTTGCTTAAATTTCAACTGGCTCAAAAATCCTGGCAGAGTCTTTTTTGGGACAAGGGAGGCTTTTTAAACTTTTTTTTTTTTTGCTACATTTCTTTGACTAATAAAGCTTTACTTCTGAAAATCTTTCCTTGCTTTAAAAATTCAACATCCCTGTATTTGGTTTATTTAAGTATTTTCAAGTGGCTAGATATTATTACTAATCTTCCTGTGGCTCTGGAAAATATTACTATTTTACTGATTGATTAACAAAGTCTATCTAAAATATTACTAGTTAGCCTTTAATTGTCCCATGGTGGGTAACACAGTAATGATTCTTTTCACTTATATTATTGAGTATATTAATCTGTTGTAATGGCTTTGCTGCATTCCAGAATTTGTTCAAATGTAAGTCATTATTGTTGTATATTCTTTGGACATTAGCTGCTGTGCCACTTAACCCACATTTTGTATTGTGGTCAGGTCACATACAAGACAATGAACAAAGGATTCACCTTGAAATGAGAAAAGCTTATTAGATTTCTACCTTCCTGTTCCTGGTCACCCATTAGTATCTTGGACCACTGAAACAAACAGCATTCACAAAGATCATTCCAGAATCAAGATAATCTAAAAATAAAGACACATTTACAAAATCTGGAATGAATAATGACCTCAAACACTTTATGAAAACTTATTTCATAAGCTAACATTTTAAGCCAAGACATTGCCAAGTATGAAATTATGTCTTTCCACTTTGCAGACAGAAGAGAACAGAAATTATGATGACCTCAGACCAATTAAACCAAGAGGTTATTCCAGCTAAAGGCTTTTCTGCATAGCCCTACCTCTTCATGCCAGAGTCAGAAATCTGACCACAGCAGAGACCTCAAGATGTGTGAGCAGAGACTTGTGCCCTTCCTTCAAATCTAATATGGTTCTCTAGCTACAGATGTCTTCTCTCACTCCTGGCAGGCTGCATCACCTGGAAACTGGGAGGAAATAACTGTGGCAGTCAAATAAAACTCCAGGGCAGGGCACAAGTCACGGTGAATGGTCCAGCTGCCATCAGGTGTCAGTGCTGCAACATTTCTGTGACTCACGGTTTATGTAACACAATGCTGAAACACTGACAGTAAGATTCTTAGAAGATTAAATTAATTAGTGTTTTAATATTGTTATTATTATAGTTATTATAGTTTTTTCTGAATTATAGTTTCTTCTGAAGAAGGGAGCTACAGAAAAGTGCCATTAAGTAGTTCTTAGAAGAATCTTGAAATATGCTGCTACACTATGCATAACCATCCCTGATATTATGCAGTTGTCTGCTGGATTGGGTTTGGATCCTGTGCTGTTCATTGGAATTTCATTTTTGCTTTTAGTCTGTGACACCACTTGGAAACCACTTTCATAGGTCACAGATCTCAGAAACTAGAAAGCTGATATTAAGATTGTGGAGGGTTTTTTAACCAAAAATCAAACCAAGTGTTTAGCTTTTTAATCAAGTCAAAAACTGCTAGCAGCTTTTCTTTTTTTGCTGTACTCTCTCCTTCCACACTTACAGCCCTGTATGGTCTACTGAACAAGAGAACATCCTGAAAGAAATCTCAGCTGTAAAAATGTCCTTTCTCAGAGAAAGGTTGGGACATTTTTGTTGCTGGCACAATTTTATCTGTCTTTCCCTGATCTCTTCCTCCTTCATTTAAATAATATGATAAATGAATATAAATAAAAATGGAAATCTCGTGTTATACCTTATTATGGTTTTAGCAGTGACAAATATCTATTTTCTCAGAGCAGCCACCATGCTTCCTTTTAGCACCTTGCCTAGAAAATTTTCTGAAATAGGATGGCTTCCTTTACTCTCATGGAAACTTCAGAATTTTGTATCCTTTTACACTTGTTTGACTTCTTTTCTGACTATTTTGTTGCTTAAATACCATATCTATATATATACATATATATATATACACACATATTTCTAGAAATGCTACATTAATAGCATTTACACAGGTATCAGTAAGGCATTATACCTGTTTTGCATGTAGCTTATTTTAATGCCTTGTATCAAATCAAGTTCTAATGCCTTTCTGCTGAGCAGGAACTGAATGAGGCTAAGATCTGCCAGATTCCCTAACTCTGAGTAATTCCCATATAAACCACCATACAGCATATATTCTCCTGCTATGTGCTCACTGCATGGGAAAAGCAACCAAGCATCCATCCTCAGTGACTAAGACAGTAGTACTACTTACACAGCAAGAAATTTTCAGGCAGTGAAAATCTCTGGAAAAAAAAAAAAAATAGGGTTTATGGTGGAAAAAAATAGCCAAGCACATGAAAAAGCAGAAGGCTCATTTGTCACACATCTCTGTTATTGACGTCTTGTGTCAAGTCAAAACCAGGAGAACTTCACATTGACAAGTGAGTAATGGCAGTGTACTGCAATCCTAATGTCGGGGGAAGAAAAAAAACTATCAAAAAACCAAACCCAAGGAAAAAAAATAAAACAAAAAAAAAAAAAAACAAAAAAAAAACCCAAACAAACACAAAACCAAATCCAACACCTAAGGCAGGCACAGGAATGTGAAATCTTTAAAATTTCTCTTGGAAGTTCTAGGCTTTTCTCTTACACTAGCTGAGCTACAGATCAAAACAGACTACTTATCCTGCTCTGAGCCTTAAATGTCACTTGTAGGTAAAATTTGTCTGGAAATCAAACAGGAAAAAAACCCCTAAATGTGAGAAAGTAAACAAAATCACTGTGAATCTCCTATCCCTTTTCTGTCTTCCAACTATCAAGCAGAAACTAATTCCGTAAGTTAAGTGAAAAGAGTAGGTAACTTTGAAATCAGCATGCTCTTATCTCCTCGTCCCATGCTGAGCTCAAAGTCATCAATTCCTTGTCTGCATCTTTATTTGAAGAAATTTCAAACTTCTCCCTATTTTATATAGACAGTGTTGATGACAACAATTTTAAATCATTTTAACAAACCAAAAACTGAATTTGTAAAGCATAAGAGCTATATGCCAAACTCTCAACAAAACTCTTATCTGGAATGTGTGCGAGTAAGCCCTAAAAATTGCCCAGTTTTCACCTCCCTGTTTTGATTTTGCCTATTATATGATAAATTTCAAGTGTAAAACTTTAAATTATCATTTTCATATATATATATATATAGTAAATTGAAAATCAAAAAGTTTCAAAATGAAAATAATCTACCTGTTTTGGTCATAACTCATCATATTTTCAGTCAATTTCAGCTGAATAACTAAATGCAAAAGGCATGAATTCTGACACACTATTGGTCCCCCTGCTTTTGCAACATTAACAAAAGAAATCTTGTGAAGTCTATAAAATAAACGAATAGAGAAATGTTTATATATTGGTTGAGTCTTAAACAAAAATTCTGCTTTTAGATAGTATTCTTCTCCAATGTCTGTGCTATAGAGAGCTGTTGATTTATATTTATTCTGAGCATGTACATCCACTTGAAAGAGTGCCTATGAGGAATGCTTAAGCTGTGTGGAAGGCACAGATTAAATCACATCAGTACTGCAGAGTTCAAAAGCAAGGATATTCAGGTGTTTTTTTCTGCTGTCTAGTTTCATGCTGATTCAGAAATATTTTCATAATTTTACATTCACTTCTGGTCTCATGTTACACTCATGGATTTTTCAGGACAGGTTACTGATTAAAAAAACTCAACCACAGAATATAGAATACTGACATATAAATGGTTCTATTCACTTTTTTTTTTTTTTTTTTTTTTTTTTTTTGT
>VZUI01019356.1:0-13546 GCA_013401135.1 Cettia cetti | reverse complement strand
ATGTCCAAGGCCTTTGAAAGGACAGGAGTCAATCTTCAATCATGCTGCCTTTGGAGAAGAGCTGTGTCTCCATTTTTCTCTCTTGCCTGCTTGTGTGCCCTAGAAGCCTGGTCAGACACAGATCTTGAAAATGCTACATGGCTTTAGGCCCCGGCAGTGACAGTGATGGACTCAGGTATATCACCCAATCTGTGACAGGTATTTGTAACACCCAGACTGCTGGCTGTGTGAGCCAACAGCTGCCCTGGCCAGAGGTGTGTCTGCACCCTCCTACCTCAGTCACATTGAAAGGCTCTTCCTGAGTGTATTCTTCTTTAAATGCCGTTTTCCATATCCCTTTGAAGTAAATGACATTCACAAAGACCAGCGCAGTATCGAGATCAATGGAGTCTGACACAAGGAGATCTTGGATCCGTCCTTTAAGAAAGAGACAGGTCAGAGAGAGGTAAGATACAGCTCCTCTGGTGTGCACAAGTATCTGCGATGTTGGGGTGAGGGTGGAGCTTCCTGCTTTGTGGAGTCTCATTTTCATAACAATAAGCAACCCGCTCTTGCTTGACCCACCTTTTCTAGAGATTATGAGGAGAGGATGACAAGGATATAGTTTATGATAGGTGAGGGAAAATACCTGCTACCCATTTTTCAGTCCTTACCGTTTGTCTCTTTCTCCACCCAGGAATTGATGAGCTGTCTTGCTTCCTCCGCAGCTGTTTTGAAGTCAACTTCTTCCAGCTCTGCTTTGTAGAATTTCTTTGCACACTTTATGTATTCCTATAAGTAGAAGGTTTACATTTATCAGACTGATGAGAACTTGGAATTATATGGATGTATAATGCAAGATTTGTGAAATAAAGCAGAATGATCTAAGGAATTGTAAATGTTTACTCCTGGGTTTGAACATGTCAGACACTGAACATCTCAGTCACATCTATCTTCCTGTAACTGAATCTTAAAGCTGTACAAGAAAGACTGCTTCACATATATATAGGTTTGGCACTTTTCGACGAGACAGTATTCTAAGACAAAGTTTTGATATATTTCCTTTGTTTTACCAAAACAGTTTTAGTTTAACAAACATTTCTAAGGAGAGACGTTTGTCTCCTTCTCTTTGTGTTCACTCTTCAGGGTTTTGAATATTGTGTTCTCACATTGTTAGATTTCAAAAGCAAAGCTGCCTTTCACTAGGAAAACTGACAATTTCAGTTTTCATTATTTAAAGTAATAAAGTTCATTTAATTTCACTTAAAAGTTACATTTTTTATTAAAAGACATTTTTCTAGTAAATTAACAGCAATCTTGATTACTCATTGTGATTTGCAATATAGGCATATTTTATGCCATTATACCTTTTGCCTTTATCTAACAGACACAGAAAAGTCCCAACTCATTCTGTACCAGTTCCCCTCATGGCTCACAAGCACCTCTTTATCCACAGAGACTGGGCTATTGTTGGTGGTGCATCTCTAGGGCACAGTCACAGGGCATTTACAGGAAATCTCATGGAAGTCAGTTCATAATATAACTCACCTGAAGAATAGGGTATGTTTTTTCAATATAGAGTCTGTCAGCAATCCTGAGTGAGTAAGTAGCATTTTGCCTGCTGATGTCTGAGAGAAGATCCTTGAATGTTTTGTGGATGTACTCAGCAGTGCCACACTGAGGTGATGACATGAAAAAAGAAGACAGGTTGCATAAGGAAATAAGATCTTAACGTATTGTCCCTTTCAGTTAAGAGTGATGCTACAGGGCAGTCTTTCCCCACAGACTGTCACCTTTGGCACAGCTGGTGCTGTGGTGGTGGTGCATTTGAACAGGCAAGATCATCCTTGTCAAGACAAGTCCCCTGAAATGTGCTTTTTAAGAGATGCAATTGAGTTCCTGTCACTGAGACTTCTGGGCTCTTCTCTGCTCAGCATCTTCCTGCCCAGCTGAAAATCCAACTGCCGTACCCTGGCTCTAAGTACTGAGCCCTCCTCACTCATCCCCCAGCAGCACTTTCCTGGGAAGACACCCTGGTGCCCAAAGCATTGTCCCCACACCATTACTTGTTCTGGTGCAAGATAAGCAACCTGCTGTCCTTCTATGTTAAAAAAACAGGTGAATCACACCCTCCTTCCTTTCCTCCACAGATCCCCTTGGTTTGAGGCCATTATTGTAGTTTTTGTTTGGGTCTGAAACTGCCAGGAGGAAAGGCATAAAAGTTCTGCTTTTTGTTCTGAGGAGAAAACAAGACAGGAATGAAAGATTTAGTTATTTCTCTACCTGGGAGTCAGAAATGTCTCCATCTCCTGTGACATTATCAAAGTGAAGAACCTGCAAGAGAAAATACCCATGGTAGAAATTAGAAGCATGACCAAAAATAATGTGAATTTGAGATTTACACATGTTGCTTGTGTGAAAAAAAACCTGTTGGCTTGGGGAAAAAAAAGATGCTGAGAAAAAAGATTAACTGAAAATTTATATGTGAGCTTGCAACTGGTCTATGTCCTCTATGACCTTCTTGGAAACTGTAAATACTACTCTTTGCTTAGATAATATTTTTTTCTAGTGAATGTCTAGAAATTAATTGAGTTACATATTATGTATTGCTAAAAATACTCTGTCTTTCTGTCTTTCTGGGATTTATCTTTTATATATATTAAAAAAGAAAATCTGATTACATTATTTGGAACTTGTAGGAATTTAAAAATCTTAAAATTGCCTGACTGGTAATTTTGCTATTTTGCTATTGTCCCCTGAGATTTTTTTTTTTTTTTTTTTTTTTTATGTTTAAGTCAACTGTTTGTTATATTGAAAAATATATACCTTTTTTATTAGCATTTTCTATATGTAACTCTTGATTCATTTCTCCATTTTGTGACTTTGGCTTAGTCCTTGTGCATTGAAACAGGTGAGAACCTCATCAGTGGATAATATTTTTCAGTGATGTTACTCAGAAAGAACAAGTAGCACAAGTAGAGATCCTTTACACCTGTGTTTAGTAACTTACCTTCTCCATCTGGGATTGAGTCTTCCCCCTTGCTCCCATATACACCAGGGCCAGGGTTGAAAGCATGCTCAGGGAAGAAAAGAGCACATTTTCATTGCTGCGGTGAAATTTCACCTCTTTGAACACGTCAAAACAAAATTCTGCATTTGCTGCGCTGATGGAGCCCATTGTGAAATCCCTGTTGTCTGAAGAAAACAGAAAGAGTCTGACTTACTGTGGTGAAATAGGTCAATTGTAAGGCAAAAAATTCAGTGAACCCCAAACTTAGTGCACAGAGGTTTTTTGGCAAACAGAATCCATTGGTGTGGATTTAAAAGGCAGACATGCTTTTGGATTCATGAGCAATCAAAGTGCTGGACATCTGCCAGCTGTGCATAGGCTGGTGAAAGAAGAAGAAAACACAGACTAGAAAACACTGTACTTTGAAGCCTAATGCAACAGTATAGTGCCTATGTCACTTATAACTTAAGGTCTTAAGGATTTTCAAGCAATTTGTTTCTCTGTGCAGCTGCTAGGGAAAAAAAATCCAGGGTACTCTGTCATATGTATCACAGTCCCTATGAAATCAGCATCTTCATGTGACAGTCATCTCTTAATGTGAGATAATTTGGACAACAATGCATCTAACTCTTCCCCTGATAGAATGGATGCTCATTCACTTTCTACATTGAACTGATTGTATAGGTGATATAACATAGATTTTTTTATTATTTACCTATTCTGTTTACAATTATACTTCAGGCTTTAAGCTCCATTTATGTTCTTGGTAAAGAAACAGATTAATGAAGCAAATTTGGGGGGGGAAGGGGGGGAGGGGGTTGTTGTCATTTATCTTTGAGAATGTAACTATTAAAGATAACACAGAAGAATGATGGGGTCATTTGAATATTCTGCACTCCTTGATTTCATTCAGCGATATCTTACATAACCCCTAGAATTTAAACAAATTCAAATTTTTCTTTTAACACTAAATGAAAAATTAAAGCAATGGAGGAAGAAGGAAGAAAGTCTCTTGTAACTTATCACCAGCTTTTCAATGTGGAAGAGTTAATAAACAAAACTATAGTTCATAAATACAAATACTTCGACTTTATACATGGCAGACTGTGAAACAGCAAAGTAATACAGAAGATACATCTGAAGGTAGGTAAGGTTTCTGCAGAAGGCATCCTGTGATAATTAGTTTCTTCATCTGATATGGAAAGCCACAAACATGAGGTTACATCAATATGATTATAAGTATTGTGAAAAACAATTGTTTTCTATCCTGCAGATTAGAACTTAAATCATAATTGAAAGAAGTGCTTACCTTATCAGATTCACCAGGGAAAGGTATAGCACAGCTTCTCAGCTGTACTTGGGGCAGTCTTGACAAACCCCTTGAAATATATCTTGTGTTATTTTGTGACACGCCCCATGTTGCCTGTTCTGTGTTTACTCAATAAAGTGATCGATGGAGCTCAGTGTCAGACATGCACTTTTACTTGGAATAAGTCCATTCTTTGAAACAAAAACAAAACAAAAAAAAAAAAAAAGCAAAAAAGACTGAATGAAAGGATTTTAACCTAAAGTTTCCAAAAAGGAAGATTTATTCACCATAGCACATGAAACCTTCCAGAAAAGACAGAAGAACATTAAAATGACTGAAGCAAAAATAATGATAAAAGCTACTTATTGTAACTTGAATAGTAAGTACAATTCGGTTGTGGCAGCAAATAGTGTAACATAGCTTGTGAAAATAAAAAAGAATGGTGAGGAATTCAGTGTTGCAGAATGTCTGTAAGGAATTTTGTCTTATTTTCCTTAATATTCCTCTGTCTTGAATACTGACAGGCCAGATCCATCTCAGAATCACCATTCTGTGAACTCAAAAATTTTGGTATGATCAGCATAAGCAGGAATGTATTTATTGCAACTTTTCTCCTATTGTTGGCTGGACAACCAGTATCACCAGTCTGTCTTCTCACCAGAATCCATAGCTCTTCCTAAGGAATTGAGAAAATTTGCCACCAAGGATCATAAGAAAGATCATATTAAGAAAGAGCATATCCTTTCAATATTTATCGCCAAATTTAATAAAATGTATGTAGATTTTTCTGCAAAAAGTATTTGCCTGATGGCCCTTGCTGCATTGTAAAAGACCACAGACATAGTGTTTCACAGAGCACAGTTTTTCATTCCAGAGCAATCTACCTCAAGGAACTCAGACATGGTCAAGTTTGTGCAGCACATCAGTGGAACAAAGCCCCCAGTGAGAGTATTTTGAGAATATAAATTAATTTCAAAGGCAATTTCAGCGCATCTATACAGGAAGAATTACAGAACTAATGAAAAATGTGTTGGGGAAATAGAAGTTGAGAAAATACGAAAGACAAGATTTCTGTAACTTTTAAAATTCAGGGATCAGGATATTTAGATCCTAGTCAGATGCTACCAGAAAAGGATTTGAAGTCACCACTATAATTTTGAAGGGTAGTTTAAGGTGTGCTGTTCTTTTCCACAGGTCACAGCACCAGATGCTAGGTTCAAAATGTGCTCTTTTGTACATACAGAGACCATTCTTACAAGACCATTCTTACATTCTTCCACAAGCAACTTCATGGCACATCAGCTGAACAAACCAGCTGAAGAAACATTCATGGTCTGCAAGACAGTCATAATATACAATAGCAAGCAGAAACCAGTTGCATAATTCCTTTGAAATAAAAGAATGGACAGACAATAAAAGAAACTGCTTTGACCTCTTAAATGCCACGTAATTTTAAAACAGAAATCCAAAGTCAATACACAAAAAGGCTCTGAAAATTTCTAGAGTAAATTATGCCTCAGGAGAGAGAGTAGAGGTGGACTTTTTAACCCTATTAGTTATCTGTGCAAGAGGAAATCCTCTCTATTACAGCTGTTCATAGTCCCATTCAGCTGAAGTTGCTCATGCAATAGGAGCCAATAAGAGCTCGGTCTGGACTTGTGCATTTACATCACGCTGGTATTTTTCATGGTACAGTGTGTGGTCCACTTGTTATTTAGGAACAAGTCTTGTTATTTAGGAACAAGTCTTTTGAGGAAAGATCTTTAGACCTTCACTCACTTGGGTGGCTCACCACTGCAGATCTACTGCAAAGAGTATGAGATATTCTTTCACAGGAGCAATGTGTAAGCTGGCCACCACCGTTGTGAGTCCCATTTTGCTGAAAATGGTCCCACCTTGCTGGAGGACCACATGTCAAGTGATTGCGTGTGCCTATGTAGGGTGAACCTTCAACCATGCAGCTGGGAGTGCTCCCTAGACTGCAAGCTGTTCCTGCAGCTGCTGCTCCTTCTGCCTTTCCGTCTTGAGACTGCCTTGTTTCTGTTCAAACTGCCTTCTACACTTGTGGCCGTGGTCCATTGCAATATACTTGACAGTTCAGAAGGCAGTATGTTTGTCCCTGTCACTTCTAACATTTGAATATGCCTTGATTCTTTTTCCTTGATAATTGAATTGTCTAGTGGTTTGCTTCAACTCACTGTATGTGAGCCACTTGTGTACTAGCTACCCGAATCACATTTCTATCACCATAGACAGCCTGTAACTTAGTAGCTACAAATGTCCCATGAGTGGGTACAGGTGTTTTTTTAACAGCCAACTCACAGCATTAATGTTGTTAGCAAAATATTTCTTAGTTGAATAGATTTAGTAATGAAAGAAATTTTTTGGTTTACAGTAGAGAAGGGGTAGTCCACTGCTTGAGAAGTGTGTTAATGTACAACCCAGGTTACTGTTTTTGTTAGCATTTCTGGTTTTTATTGGTCAAATGAAGATTAATGTAAAGCAAGTTGCAGAGGGAACTAAATCAGTCCACAAGTAAGTAAAAATCTTGATTATGATCAGCTATCAGCACAGAATTTTAAGACTATGAGAGGTAGTGCCTAGTGAACTGGGCAACTTTAGATCTGTCGTGGAGTCCAGTGCTATTAAGCAGACCTTCCTGCAATTGAAACACTTCCTCAGAGAAAAGATAATGTATTGGCCTGTCCAGCACAGCTGTGTAATGCAGCACAAACACAAAAGGATGTGTTTATCCACATATCCTTGTTTGACAATGCTTGTCCCAAGAAAGAGGTCAGCTAAGACTTGGTTGCCCTTTCCTCTGTCAGGCATTTCATTGTGGTGCTGTCCCTAAACCAACAGACTCTTGGACATTTGGACCTTTACAAAAGGATATGAAGTCCAGGTCAGATCACAGAACAAAGCCTCTCATCCAATCACACCATCCCATGCAGAGCTCGAGATTTAGTTCGCATCCATGCTGCTGTTCTTTTGTTAGTGGGAAGGAGCATTTTCATTGTTTCATGTTTGTCTTGCTCAGAGTGAGTGCCAGTGATTGTTCAGTTAGCTGCCACTGCAGACCTTGGTGCTGTAGCAAATCAATGATGGTTTCTCTCTCAGCTGTCCTGTAGGACCGTGTTCTTCCCCCAGTCTGAAAAAACTTTACGTGTCTGGTCAAGCTCCTTCAGATAGGAGCCCTTAGCCCACCTGGTATCTTTCATTGGCAGCCCTGTGCAATCCTGAAGTGTTGGGCATCTTTGCTTGCAGTGCTGCCTTGGTCACTCACAGGTTGTGACATGGCTGTGCATACCTCAGGGTTGGCAGAGTGAATTTTTCCAGTGAAGGCATCTTCAGAAGGATCCTGTGATGGATTTGGTCACCAGTCACTTACCCATACTGCATCTGCTTAGCAGTGCACACAACATCCAGGGTCTGCAGCTGTCTGTACAGGTTCTGGACCAGCACACACAGCTGTCCCTTTTTCAGTCACCACAGCACATGTGAAGTCCCTTATTCATCCCTTGATTCCATGAAGTCCATGGAATCAGCCAGCAGCCAGGGTGACACTGTGTATGGCCTTACTCGCTGGCCCCTAAGGAGGCAGCAGGGTAACGAGGGCCTTACAGCATGCATGCCCAGCATACAGGGCAGGAAAGATGGCCACTGGCATTGGCAGAACAGTTAACTGGCTGTGCCACGTGGGAGCCTAGTTACCAGCATGCCTCCCCACAGAAAGCCTGTTTTGGTAGTCTGTGACTAACACTGCCCATGTCACCATGCCTGTTACGTTACCTCCCATCACTCACAGCAAGTGTGCCTGGCATGTCCTTTATCTTGACACATACTCCCAGGAAAAAAATAGCATTTTCTTTTGCACAAAAAAGGATAAACGAATCTCTTGGTTTGTTCCAACACAGACATCCTTCCACAAAGCCTTCCTCTTCTCTGAATAGCAGCCTACTGAGATTCTTGACAGTATTCCTGACCTGTCTCCTGCAGGAAAAGACTGCTGCAGAAAAAAAGAAATGTCACCGCACAATGGTCCATGCCATCATGCTGGCTTTGCAAAAAAGAACTGGGAGGCCTGGCAGACACCAAGTTGACCATGAGTCAGCAATGTGTCCCTGTGGCAAAGAAAATCAACAGCACAAGGGGATGCCTAGGAAAAAACACTGCCAGGAGGTAAAGGGAGGCTTTCCTGCCTCTCTACTCAGCACTGATGGGACCAGAGATGGAATGGTCTGTCTGGCTCTGGGCTTTCCATTACAAAAGAGATGGGGATGTACTGGAGCAGGACCAGAGAAGATGATTAAGTGATTAAAGTATCTGTCGTGAGAGGAGAGGCTCAGAGACATGGGACTTGTCTCTTGACTGGAGACATAGGACTTATCCTGGAGAGGAGAAAATGCAGGGGGATCTTATCCATGCACATAACCTTCTTGATGGGAAGATAAAAAGAAGATGGAGCTGGACTTTCTCCTGTGAACAGGCAAGAGAGAAGGGACACAACTTGAAACAGCAGAAATTACATTTAAACATGTAAAAATACATTTTCTTTTGGATAGGGAGATAAATCCAGGTTGGCCAAAGAGGTTGTGGAGTTTCCATCCTCAGAAATATTCAAAACCCAGAAGGACATGATCCCAAGTAACCTGCTGTAGCTGATTGAAAGGGGGAACTTGGAATAGCAAATCAGCAGAGGTTACTTTCGGTCTCAGCTGTTCTCTGCTTGCATATTATATCTAGAGGAAGATCTCAAGGGAGATGGAGATAGCAGGGCTACTGCACATTAATATGCAAAGAAAGTACAGTGGTGTGGATGAGGCACTTGGACTCGGAATGTGTGGCACGTTTCACAGACAGGCATTGTTTCCATGCTGTACAGAGAGAAATGTTGCTTCATAGTGGCAGAGCCTTGGATGTTTCTTAGTGCTTTCTGGAGGGATGCAATTTTTGCCACTAGATGCAGAAGGTTTCAGACTTCGTCTTGTTACCTGCTACGCCTTAATTCCTGTACTGCACAGCAGTCTGTAAGATAAAAAGGATCTCTGTTCTTTAGAAAACCCTTTGGAAGGCTGTTACAAAAATGCCAGTTGCAACAAGGGAATTTGCAAGTTTTATTCATTTTTGCCTCTTTTTATGAAAAACTTTTGGAGCATTTTAATATTGTTAAAAGCAAATATTAAAGCAAGTTACAGGTTTAGCACAGTATTTCTGAATTTCCACTTATTTCTGCCTCCTGTCTTTTCTTTTTGGAAAAGGGAAGTTTTGTACTTGCCTGAGTCTCATGGCCCCTTTCTTCTTTCTCATTCCTTCATTTTGACCATTACTGTTGTTCAGGAAACAACACTGATCATTGAGGCATATCTTTGTACTTCAAGCACTTTCCAGTTTAATACTCATAGGAAGGAAAGTTTTCAAATGTAACTCTTTTGAAGTCTTCTTATTGTTTAATTGTACAGGCTTTTAAATTTAACAGGCTGGATCAAGCGTTTGTGGCTACAAGAGATGCAGAAAGTGATTGAACTGCTTATGGTAAGCCTTGAGATGCTGAAATTTTCACCTCTTGGATCAGTTTAGACCACAGATTTAATTTCTAAAGAAAAAGAATTAAAACATACTTGGTGAAACAGCTGTCTTTACCACTGAAAAACAACTGAGTCTGTATCACAAACATCCTGATGATATTCAAATAACATGGATGTCAGACAGGTAGTACCACCTTCTTTCCTCTACATATCTGTTTTTATCATGCCACACTATATGTAAATGTGGAAATAGAATCATAAAATCATACAATGTCCTGAGCTGGAAGGGACCCATCAGGATCATGAAGTCCAACTTCTCGGCCTGCATATGACAGCCCCAAGAATCACAGCATGTACCCAAAATCATTGTCCAAACACTTTTTGAACTCTGTCAGGCTGGTGCTGAGACCACTTCCCTGGGGAGCCTGTTCCAGCACCCAAACACCCTCTGAGTGAAGAACCTTTTCCTATATCTAACCTAGGCCTACCCTGACAAAAATTCCTGATATTCCCTCAGAGCCTGTTGCAAGTCACCAGAGAGGAGGCAAGTTCCTGGTCCTCTGCTTCCCAACCTGAGGAAGCTGTAGACTCCACTGATGTCTCCACTCAATCTCTTCTTCTTCAGGCTGAACAAAGATCTCAGCTGCTCCTTCTATTGCTTCCCCATCAAGGCCTTTTACCATCTTCATGGGCCTCCTTTGAATGCTCCCCAATAGTTCATTGTCTTTCTTATATTGTGGCACCCAAACCTTTCCCCAGCACTGCAGGTGAGGTCGCCCCAGCTCAGAGCAGAGCAGGACAATCCCCTCCCTTGCCCACCAGGCCATGCTGTGCCTGATGCCCCCCAGGACAGGGTTGGCCCCCCTGGCTGCCAGGGCACTGCTGACTTGTGTTCAACTTGCCACTGGCCAGGACCCCCAGTTCCCTTTCTGTGGAGCTGCTCTCCAGCACCTTATTGCCCAGCCTATATGTACATTCAGGGTTTCCCTGTCCCTTATCATTGGAATAGCTGATATTAATGACAGAGTACCTCCTCTCAAAACTCTCAGTGGGGAAAATGCTTTGCATAAGAGTTGTCCATCTACTTATTCTTTCTTTTGCCCTTGGGGTTATACTATTTTTCAGATGATTTCATCATCTTAAATGGCAGAGTTGCTGGAATAGTTTTTCCTTGAAATATTTATCGGACTGATAGTGCATCTTTAATACCCATTTGAATTGTATTGAAAAATACATAAGAACAAGTTAATATTTCATTGGGCTTTTTTTTGGTGATCACTACTACAAAGAGGAATCAAACTCTAGATGTGTGCATTCATTTATTTCATAAATGGGTGGGAAACTTCATATCTACATGCTTTATTCATTCTAAAAACTGGAGGATTTTGTACTAAATCCCATTTTGCTCAAAACAGTTACCAATGTAATATTTTAAGGATTAGTCATCCAGAAAATTAAGAAAATTCACATAATTTCATGACAAACATTTGTGACTTTCTTTTATTGTGTTAAGAAAGAAAAAAATCAATGAGTGCCAAAATCAGTTATATATGATTAGAATGAAAGCAGGTCATAATATTGTGCCAAAAGATCTATATTTGGAGATGCTAGTGGACACATAGGAAAAGAAAAGACAGAGAAAATTAGGATTCTCATGTATTTCTTGAAAACAAGAGATGTAGCCTTGAACTACCATAGGAACAAAGAAGCCCAGCTACATTAATGGAGTAATAATGTTCTTGAGTTTTGAACTACTGAGAGCTTTCCAGGAACAAATTGAAGTTTACTTGCTAAGCAAGATCAAGAGACACAGGAATTATTTTAAAAGCTGTGTTTTTTCACAAATCCCTCATGGAGAAATCAGGGTTTTTAACATCACTTACACATTTTTTTCACAAAAATCCAAATGCTCTCATATTTGAAGTGACTTAGAATGTTTTAAATAAGAATTCAGATAACTCTTTTGCTTGGCAGTTCTGAGTCCTGAGTCATCCAGATATCCATGTTTCAGGCTTTGAATCTATAGTCTGTGACAAGACATAACTGCACATCACAAGTTAGATCTCTTTGAACATTCTGAAGAGGAAGGAAAACTCTCAGTGACTTTGGAGAACCTCTCAAATAAATTCAGTATAAAGTACTCATGGTGAGAAGACAGCTCTGGTCATAGTGGATACGTGCACCATTTCCCAGATAAGTAGGGGAAAAAAAAAAAAAAAAGGACAGTGAAAAGAAAAAAAATTACATAGGTACCAATTAATACCCTGCATAGCAGAATCTTGTCCACAAGCATCTCCTCCAGACTGGGGATCTCAAAGCCAGTGTTTTGGGAACTGCCTGTGTTTGTTAGCAGGATAGTACCAGGGAATGGGATGAGCATAGACCTTGGCTTTCCACATAATGGAATACCAGAGACTTGGAGCCCTGCCTGCAACTACTTCTTCAAGTGAAAATCATTTGACCCCTTCCTCGACTGTGAGGCCCTCTGTTCTCTGTGGGCTTAGTCTTTGCTTGGCTCAATCAACACTGAAACCAGTATGAGAAGGGAAAAGAGCAAACACACTTGTTGCTGTTTCCTCACCTGCAGGTGTGTCTTTGCTATGGAAGCTTCAGGAAATGGCATGGCTTAGAGTAGCCTTTCCACATGCAGAAAGTATTGAAGAGATGAGATTATACTACAATACTAAAGTAAAGGGGGTCTGTTTCTTAGGGGTAGGCAAGCATTATTTCCAGCCCTTTTCTCTTTAGGGATAACAATATCTGCCAAAGAAGAGGATCAGGTTGCTTGGATTGTGTTTGACCAAGAAAAGGAATGCGTGGTCAGCCCTAAACTCTTCAAACTCAGAGGAATGTTGGATGTCCTCTGTGTCATCTGCTGACCCAACCTCCTCAGTGCCCTCTTCAGTGACTTCCATGTATGCCTCGTGGATGGCCTCAGATACCCTCAGGCTCTCTGCTGAAGAGATTCCAGAGAGGTTGGCTGAGGGGCTGAACAGGTCGGTCATACCCAAGGATGTCAAGACAGATGTGAGGTTGTATTTCTCCTCAATCTTCATGCGTGGGAGGTACACTTTCACCTTCTTCCTTTCCATCACCTTGGAACTGGTCCACTCTGCAAGTTTTTCAAAGCTGATTTTGTCCTCAAGCTGCAAAGAAAAGCAGGGAATGAAATGCCTGGGATGCAAATCGAACTTCTTCCTACCATTCATTTCTGTCAAGGCTATCATAAAAGTAAAACCCCAACCTGAATGGTTCCTGAAGCTCATTTTATTGGCATCCTTCTGGTATTCTATTAATTGCATCTCCAGTACTGCTTGTGTCACCCTTCTTTTATTCAGTTCTTTACCAAATTAACACATCCCCCTTTGTCCAAGCAATCTTGTGTCTCATAAGGCACAACCCAAAAGTTTTACAGCCTAGCAAATTAGTCAGCTTGTGAAAGATTGCAAAAAGGCCATGAAAATTTATCTACAGTTGATAGCACTTCAAAAATTCAAACTCTTCTACATCTGTAATAACTCTACTTAATAATTTAAAAATTTTACTGAAATAGGAGTAATTTTTCATATATTTTAGATAGTGATTTTTTTTTTTCCTTTCTTGAGTGCAGATGGGTAATTTTATAGCACTGCCCATATGTACTTCCTCTTCTGCAGGGCTGCAGCAGCATTACACTGCTTCACTTTCAGTTTACAAAACTGAGCTCAGGACTCTCCTAAG
>VZUI01019353.1:0-15695 GCA_013401135.1 Cettia cetti | reverse complement strand
ATTCCATTCCATTCCATTCCATTCCATTCCATTCCATTCCATTCCATTCCATTCCATTCCATTCCATTCCATTCCCAGAGCCATCTTACTCTTCCCAGTGATAGGGTCCCATACAGCAGGCACTTTGCAAAATGTTTGTAATCAAGGCCTCCCCTCCCAAGACAGAAACCATCGTGGGCTGGCAGGGAGTAGAGCCTCCCATTTTCATCCCCTGAACAACAAAACCACCAGGCAAAGGAGGACAGAAGACAGCAGAGCTGAGCTTTACTTAGATGGCATTCCAGCAGGTTGAGGAATGGAATACAACAGTGGTACTCTGGCTTTTAATGCAAAGGGGATGCTACCTGTGAATTAAATACAGTGTGCTTCTGTTCTCCATTTTCTAGATATTCTCCCCCATATAAGGTGTTGATCTGAGTTAATTTTTTTTTTTTTTAAGAGTAAAGTATAGTAGAAATTAAGGATCCTAGACACTTCTGAAGGTTCAAGTAGCCCAAATTTTGTAAATTTGGGGGTGGGGCAGTGGGGGATGTTTCACTAAGATGTTTTCTAATTAAAAATGGTTTGCTAGCACTGAGCCCATGATGTTCTTTGATGATCTGTCACAGCACTACCACTACCACTTTGGGAAGCAGTACATGGGGAAACGGCTGTTACAGAAAAGCCAGTGAGATAAATCTTGAAATAATTTTACCAACATTAGGCATCCTATTTTGGGAAGAAACTGAAGAGAGGATTTTTTTTTTCCACAGAAAATATTGACATTTCCAAAAGCAAGATATTCCTAGGTGATGAGACTGATTTATAGCAATAGTGCACACAAACATTCACTTGCTCCTAGATTGTGAGCAGGAATGTCAGACTCATTTCTAAATTGGGCACTTGCACCTGTACGTGTAATATTCCAAACATAGTAGGTGCTTCTTACTGTTTCCCTATGTCTGATTTTGAAAAATCTGTTCCTTGCTAGATTGAACTCATTGCTTCTCAAGTATCTTCTCTAAATACAAGTTTGCATGTGACATTCATCCAGGAGTTCTCTGCAGATTCAGTTCTGAAGCTGTACTTTCAGATGTTATTTGTTTTCATTCTTCCATAACGTATTTCAGTCCTCCCTTTCATTTCTATCTAGCTCTCAATAAACCTTTATAGTCCTGATATACTGTTTCCATAGTTTGTCCAATAATCTCTTTGAAGAGGCTGGACAAGCTAGAACATCTCTCAAATAATACAAAACATTTTCCTAATGTGAACATTATGTGTGCCAAAAAATTCCTGAATTAGTTTGAGTACTCCCATACTGCATTCATGAATGTCAGCAGCAGTCACGGGAGCTGTCTGTCCTTGCTGGAGACTCCCTATTCCCAGGAAGGATATTTTGCACCTCTAGGTTACCACATCTGCCACTGCCAGTTCTAATAGAGTTTCCCATCCCTCAACAGGAAATATTCGATCACCCACCAAAGCCCATCAGGGCTAATTCTATTCAGTATCTAAGCAACAATTCAGATAGCAAATGTTGGGGGGGGGGGAGGAGGGAGGGGATGGGGGATGTTGAATTTATGGCCAAATACTGTCCCAATGTCTCTTTTTAAACAACCATTTCTTTTTTCTGCTTCTTGTCTAGACCAAGTTCTGATTACTCAGGAAACGCCAAAGCACAGTAAGACATAAAACCAGGATCGTGTCCCATGGTAATTTTGGATTTCCAGCAGGGCTGCTCTTGAGCTGTTGCAAGAGCCTTTACACAATCAGGGTTCCTCTGCTCCTTTCTCTGCCCTGTAGGGAGGTTCCAGGGCCCTGCTCCCTCGGCACCCAGGCTGTCACAGCCTGGCTGGGGCCATGTGTGGCCGAGGTGCCAAGCAGTGCTGGGAGCTCTGCTCTGCCCTGGCTGGGAGGCAGAGCCCTGCCCACTGCAGCCCTTTGCAGCCTGCTGGACCCTGTGCAGGGCTCCTGCTGCTCCCCACTGCTGCAGTACTGCTAAAGGGAACCAGGGCTTCTTCTGCTCTCTCTATTTGTGAGAATGTTCAAATACCAAAGTTAAATCCAGGCTTATCCTCTCTTTTCTTTACATAAAAGCTTCCACTCAAAGCAGATGTTCTCAAATCTATTATCCTCTATATTGTTCATATTTGTTCTAATTTTTCCCACGTTGCTCAAAGCTCTATCCTCAGGTGACTGTTCTCTGAGCTCTCCCAGCTCAGCTTTACCTTTCAAATAAGATTTATCCATTAAAAAACAATTCTACTGCTTTTTGCAGCTATCATTTTGTCACATATGGATTTATTCAATAAATGCTTTTAATAGCAACATTTCTAGGCTTTGTTTGTCAAGAGCTGCCAGGCTTTTACAAGGCAGGGTTGGCACAGACAGTGAATTGCCTCTCTGTACCCAGGGAAGAGTTTCCTGCTGGTCATGACAGAGGTCCTGCACACACAAGTAAATGAAAGGAAATTAAAAATATGGGTAGCTACATAATTCACAGCCAGTAAATGGTGAAGAATATCAGGCTTCCAGCAACTTCTGGACCTCAGCAAAGCTTCTAGTAAAAGCAGGGATATGTGATTTTAATTTGTAGTTCCAAGATCTACTGGAAAACCTAAAAGCCCGGTTTCAACTCAAGCACCAGGACAGGGAACTGTATAAAGGCCATCAGCAAGAGCAAATTCAGCCAGCCCAAGGGCACTGGCAAGTAACAGCTGACAGGACAGAAGAGAGGTCAAGATCAGTATGCTAAAAATCTTTCCTTCGCGGCTCAGCCTGAAATTAAACAGCATTGCTGCTGCCTGCCTGCTGCGTGCTGTGGGGCAGTGGGTGTCCAGTGTTTGTGCCTTGGTGCACCCAGCATCCACCCAGGAAGGACCTCACAGGTGTCTCTTGAGCAACTGTGGAAGGTGGTGGTTAAGGGAAAAGAAGGAGCATTTCCCTCTGTTCTGTTCCCCAGTCCCTTCTGAGGTCCTCAGACATCTATTGCTAAAGTGTCCTCCTTGAAAGCAGCACAGTACTAAGTTTGTCTAAAGCCAAATCAAAAGAGAAAATACATAGCCTAATATTATTTTTTAGGTTTTTCAAGAACTCTAAACTTGTTTTGGTGCATCCTTTGCTTTCTTTCAATGAAATATTTAATACAGTCAGACATTAATAGGATTTCTTTTTGCTCATCTTCCTCCATTCTTTCCATACTTACCCATTCAGTCCCACAAGGACTTATTAATTAAATTCTCTCAGTACAGCATTATCTCTCTTCAGCTATCTCTATTTTCTGTACTGCAGCTTGTGTACATTGTAGAGAGGAACCAAAGAGAGCAAAGAACCAAATAAAAAGATCCCTCCAGGAATACAGTATTTGATTATACAAAGAAAACCAGCAGTTCCGATTGCTCACCCTTATTTCCCAGAGGAGGCCTCAAATGTCTTTGTCCTTTGGCTCTTTAAAAAGAATTTCCTATTCTAGTAAAATCACTTTACCTGTGAACTGCAGGCCAGGCTTTTGGTCACACTCACCTGCTTTTCCTTTAGCAAATGTTAAAATTGTTCTCCCCCATGCTCAACCTCCAACAAACAGCTTTGGGGTATTCTGCAGCTCTGCCAGGCTTTGTGCCCAGGCTCCAGGACCTTCCATCAGACCTGGGTTTCCAGGGGGGAACATGGCCTCATGTGAACCACACAGTGGGCTCTTCTCACAAACATCTGAGTGCCATAAGTGCACTATTGCTGACAACAGTGGTGACGAGATCCTGGAGAGGCCAGGAAAGGAATGAGCATGGGGCCCCACGCCCCCTCTCATCTCCTGAAGGCTGTACTTGTTTTGTGGACAAAGAACAACTTCTGCTCCCGCAGCTGTCAGTCAAAGTCAGCTTCCCCAGTGCTAAAGTGACCACAAATTACAGAATAACTCTTACAAACCTAAATGGGAAGTACAGTAGTATATACAATTAACCGAGCGTTTAAAGTTGTGAACTCCCCGTCTCCTTGAAGTCCACAAGTTGTATGACTCACAGCCATCACACCCAGGGTGTATAGGCACACATATACATGTCTTGATATGTTCTGTATTTTGTTCTTGTCTAAATAATGTTGCAAAATGGAATGGGAAAGTACATTTGCTCCCTTACATTGGGAACCAGACATTACCTCCAGTTTACCATTTCCCAGCTGGCTAGATATTGTGTCATTTATATTGGATCTCCCCCAAGATGGCATCATCTGTACAGTGTTAACAGCCTAATCTTGCTAAATCTCTTTGTTTTGAAATTTGATTGTGCCTGATCTTCATTATTTTAATTGTTTAATATATTATAATTAATTAGATCTAACAGATTCCAATTCAGCCTGACATATCCACATCTGTCTGCGAGCTGTGGGAAGCACAAGACAAACCAGGCTGATTCCAGGCTGGCTTTTCAGTCCAGAGACCAGGTACTATTTTTGCCATTGTCGTGTTTATCTGCAGGCAAGTCATCTATCTTTCTGTTTCTCCAAGGGATTCCAGCCTGCTGTGTTCACAGCCTAACTGGATCTCAGCACAGGTTGACATCTTTACACCAAGTGTTACGAAGTAGGAATAACAACCCAGATCCCATCCCATACACAGCTGCCTTCTGAGTGGGGCTGGCTCCTGTTTAAACCGAGCACAGCAGCAAAGAGCGTGAACAGGGACGCTTGTCAATATGTATGTTGTCTCAGCAGAAAACGTGGAAACCTCCCTTTCCTCCCCTCCCACCCCACGCCAAGTTCTGGCAAGATTTTGGTACTTCCCAGGGGACAGACTTTCTGCCTACACCTTTTACTTGATGTGCATGACAGAGCCCCATCAGTCATGTCAGATTTTTCCTGAAAATGCCGCTGCTGTTGCTGCTGCATGCACAGGCCTGGCATCCAGATCCTTTGCGCCATCTCTCCAGTGGTGCATCTTCATTCTGCCCACGTCCAGGTTTAAGGGAAGAATTTTTTTCTTTTTTTTTTTTTTTGCCGCGGATTAAGAGCTAGTTGTTTCTTCTGAAGGTAGAGCTGTGAGAAGTGCAAGCTTTCTTTTCCAACAGTAAATGAAATTGCCTACCTTCTCTTCCCTATCACCTTAACACAGCACTTCAGTGGGAAGAGCACTCACTTGGGACATGGAGGACCCAAATCCATTTCTCTCACTATCAGTCGCCACAAGGGGATCCTTAGCTCCTGCTAAATGTTTGTCATATTTGTCTAAAAATTAATAGCAAAGCATTGATCCTAAGAGCAACAGCAGCTGGTCTGATGTCCAGAGCTCACAAACAAGGGTGAAAAGATTTGGTTCTGCTCTGTGCCCTAAGGACTACTTTTGCATCTTATCTGGTGATTACTGTGTAAAATAAACTCGGGATATCTTTCTGTGGAGTATTAGGGTTCCCTAGCACCCTCCTTGTAGCAGTAAGCAGTACAGTGAAAGACCAAACCCCTCTTATATATATCAAATTAGACCTTGAATGAATTCATCACAAAAAAGAAGATGGGAAGAAACAAACATATGCAGAAACCTGCTGCTGTTATCTCCACAAGAAAACCTGAAAACCTCATTTAATGCCCCCCAACCTGATAAAAGACATTCCCTTTGGCATGGTGGACAGCCAACTGCCCAGGGTCCCCTGACAGTAATGAACAGATGCTCCAAGGAAGAGACAACAGGTGTGACATGAAAAGAGCAGCATGCACTTGGTCCAGCAAAGATCCCCCCACGAGGTTACCAAACAAGCCCCCACCAGTACCATACCTCAGAAATACTGCCTTTGCAGTACCCATGGTTTTGTGGCAGCCAGCCAACTTTAAAAATACCTAATCAAGATTAATTAAGATCCTCCCCCCCAAAAAAAACCCAGGAAAAACATTATCTTACTTGAGGACCTTGGTACAAAAGAGCAGAGAAAAGGATCTCTAGCAAACATGGAGATTGATTTCAATACAGTAGGAAAAAAAAAATGTACCTCCTCTATTTTTAAACCTCTTTAATAACTGTCATATCTGGAAAAATATTCAATTAGAACAACTGTAATAAAAAAAAAATATACTGTTTGTTTCTGTCATCTTGTTTGTGGATTCTTTTCCACTCCCAAAACAGCACAGGCTTGGTTTTAGGTAGAGACACATTTCTTTTGGCAATTTATTTTTCCTCTGAAGAAAATGTGCTTTCAAATTATACGCAGGAGAGATTCATGGATTTGAAGCAGTTTGCAGGGTGTTGGGGGTGAAAAGGGAGAGTTTGTGGCATTGGGGCCAGGTATGGTCACATCCACCCCAGCAGCCATGACCTCAGACTGGGAGAAACCCGGCAGGAGCTATTGTAGCCAAGGGAGAATTTGTCAGAGCAAGAAGCTTGCTGGGGAAGGGAGGAGCAAGACAAAATCACCAGCAAGGCTGGTCTGTGGGAGGAAGATCACGGCAGGAGGGAGAGCGGGAATTTTTGGTTGGTGGCAAAGCATCAAGGCACAGGAAAAGAGCACTTCAGTGATGCCTATATCCAAATGAATGTATTGAGCAGTCCTCAACCACCCTCTGAGCTATGCCATATTTACTTGGGGAAGTGATCTGCTGGGGATATAAATTGCATGAACGTCAGAGATGTGCCAGGGAATGTGTGAGCCAGGGGCAGGACATGCCAAGCAAACTCCCAGCTCTTCCTGGGAGTGGCACACTGTACAAGTGCCAGGAGAGTTTTCATTTACAGCTGAGGTGAAGGTATGTCAGTCTAGCTTGTTACCCAAAACCTGTAGGAAAAATCTTCCCTGAGTTTGTGTCCAGATGCTGAGGGTTAGGTTTGGTGTCACAGACCAAGTGCCTGTGCACCAAGAACTCCTAACTGTGCTTTCCTCATCACCAGCTACCAGTAAGAGATGGAGAAAAAAAAAAGTTCAGAGAGTCAGAGAGTTTCTTCATCAGTGCTGAGCAGCTGTAGTATAGACTGCATTCACAGACAGATATAAGCCTGAAACTTGGGACATTTTGAGAACTTCCTGCCTGAACATCAACCATAGCTCTAGCTGGACACCTCCAAATCTCCACTCTGTCTTATAAACTGCTGCTTAAGAAAACCCTACCCCATGTGCTTACTGATAGTTGCAGGGTACAGTACAGACTTTCTACATCCCATCAGAATATTTATGGATCTCATCTGTAGTAATGATTTTTACTACTTCTTTTTCTCCAGCCAAATTTTGAAACTAGATAGGCTTCACTCTTCTTTTATTACCCTCCTTCTTTTCTGTTTTCACAGTAAGTGGAACATTTTCTTCAGCAGGTTTTTTTTTTTCCCCAAATCTTGTCTCTCCACCTATTCTCCT
Source organism: Cettia cetti (assembly GCA_013401135.1). Taxonomy (NCBI): domain Eukaryota; kingdom Metazoa; phylum Chordata; class Aves; order Passeriformes; family Sylviidae; genus Cettia; species Cettia cetti. The sequence continues at coordinate 8,388 of VZUI01019353.1, read as the reverse complement.
TAGAAAGGCACCTAATCTCTGCTTTTGAGTGCTGAGCTTTCCTTGTGTACACCATTTTCTCTGAATAACTGGTTTAATCCATAGCCTAGGAAGTCTTCCTGTGTGCTGTTGTCTTCATACAACTTTTGCATTTGCAGGCGTGAGCTGTAACTAGCTCTGGTGACAGTTTTTCTGTAAAAGAAGAAAAATGGCATTGTAAAATCTGGAGCTGATCAACAAATCTGTTGGTGAAACTCAGAGCAACTTGCAGCATTCTGAAGTTAGTCTACTGCTATTATTGCTGCTCACATGCTGCTTATTGTATCATAGAGATCATCTGGTTACCGCCTAGTTACACTCTTAATTAGCCAGCCCAGAAGTCTGCCAAGTTTGAAAAAAACAAAATAGTTTAACTATTTGAGAGACAATATCATCTATAAACTTGGTAGTCATGTTCAGGAGTTTAACCCTTTTCTCATTGAAACATCCTTTTCAAGTTAAGTAACACAAAAAAGATAACCCAAAAGTTGCGAGGAAAAAAAAGAGTGCCTGCCCTGTGAGGCCTGGATTTTTTTTCTTTAAAAATCTTTCTTTGGGGCTTAGGTTTCGAAGTCTGCATTTGAATAAATTACAAGAAAGATTGGCTTGGAAACTGTGGCAGTAGCTCGCAAAGATGCTCTCAGCCCCATTTTCAGCCTCAGGTTTTTCCATATGGCCAACAGGGAAATCATAAGGACATTTGCCTGAGAGCTCCATCCCAACAGAGCCTTTCCCTGCAGGACTGGGTGTAGATGTCAATTTGCTGCTGACCTTTAAACGACTGTAAAACTGTAACTTGGCCACACTACAAGTACTCCCACTAATTTTATACTTCCTGGGGCTTATTCTATTATGCAAAACCAGTCAGGTTTCAGAAGCTGGAAGTTGTGTAGAAGAGCAGCTTTTATCACAGGCCAGTACTATACATGTGTGTAGTCTTTGTATTGACATCAGCTTAATCGTGTCCTGTTTAGATAATTGACCAGAGAAGAACTACAAACATTTCCAGGCTAGATAAGTTATCCATCATGTGGAATAATCTGACAGAAAAGACAAAGAAGGCAAGGCATTTTTCTTTGTTTCTCCAGCTAAGCTGGTTTGTAAAATATACAACTCTCACACTTTTTTTTTGAGTAATACAGACCCTGCGGGACAGTTGTAAAACTCCATATAAGAACATTATAAAACAATGTACTATTTGAAATGTGCATATAGATTAAAAAAGTAATAATTTGCTTCATTCTAGTTAGCCTCTCTTAAACTAGATTCATTAGCTCCTACACACAACAGCTGGGTCTTCAAAATGTCAGGTAGCTGACAAGGGGGCATGATAAGAATCCACAAGTGTGTCAGGAGTATAAATATCAAAGCAAGAGATTCTCCAGTCAGGATGGAAAGGGCTAAGTACCACTTAGTTTTGTTACAACTATTGACAGGAGCACAACCTAACAGCCTGGCTGAACTTCTTGGATGAAGAAACAGCCAGCCATTAACTGGCTCACACCAGGGTATATCTGAGACCTCATTTCTAAATCAGACAGAATTCTTAGGCCGGTTAAGTTACAGGAATTGATGGTGAGCCAGGAGAGCAAGGGGAATACAAAGATAGTAACAGACTCCAGAGATCCTGAGAGGAAAAAAGGTGTTCAAGGCCAAAAGGAGGAAGAAGAGACAGGGCAAGAGAATTGAGTTGTTCTGTAAGGAATTAAACAAACAAGGTGGGGTTTGATTGATTGTTTTCATAGACTTAAGTTCCTTGTCTCCTAAAATCTCCTCTGCCGTTCCAACCTCAGGTTCTCTTCCAAGGCCCACTGTCTATAGGGCACATGCTATGCTCAATCAAAAATCTTTGAGCCCACTCCATTGGCTCTCAGCTGCAATGTAAGAGCTTCATCCACCTGCCTCTTCCTCAGGACAGGCATTTCTTTACATGCTTTGTCCTCTGTACAGCTGCACTTTTTCACAGGCCTTATTTATCTTGAGATTTCAGCTCATCTTTCAAATTTGCTTGAAACCCAGTCCCAAAGGTTTTCAGGGAACTGCTGAATGTACAGAGAGATAAACAACACAATCCCACAAACCTAACTTCAAAGGCATCCAGGGCAAAAAGTGCCAGGTTTCAATTTCTGATCCCATTCGTGCTAAATGCTGTCTAACACTTTGGCAGCAATATGTGGCCCTGAGATCTCCCTTCAATATCCTATCAAGAATATAAAACAAATCCTGATAAATGTACTCAGTGTAAAATAAAGTGAGTTGAAATTGGTTGCTGGGATGCAAAACTGAAGCTGACAGGCAGTTGTGAGGAAACTTGCAAGAAAATGCTTATTTTATGTATTTCTTTGGGGTTTAGCAGCCTGGAGCTGTCAAGATGGTTTTGCACATGCTCGGCAGTGAAAACAAGGGAACTGAGCGATTTTACCAGTAGAAAATGTAGATTCCTACTGCATAAAGCAAAGCTTCAAGATTAGAAGTGCTATTAATGCCTATAACTTGAATAAAGTTACTTTAGTATGTATTTAGGGGACTAAGTTTTCCTTGTACAACTACATTTTGAATTTCCTTAGTAGCCTGTTGTGATAATTTTGCCAAGGGCTTGTGGAAATCTAAGTGAACTATATTAGTAAATTTACCTCCATCCACAGCTCTATCAAACTGTTCAGATACTAGTAAGTGATTAATGAGATTTTTTTACTCTAGAAATTAAAAAGGACCACCTCATAAAATGAAGTGCTGGCTCATTTTAACTTCAATCTGATAAACAATTCACCATATTAATAATTCTTTGGATTACCTTATAGACATATAGGTTCAATACGTTACCCATTGATCCTTTTAATGGCAAATGTTCAGAGTGAGAGTTTAGAAGTTGGTGTGTATCCTATAGGAGCTATGCTGTTTCATTTCTTAGGTCCTTCAGAAATCCTCAGAACATACCCTATGAGACTTGCACCTTAGCATTTTTTTCCTGGTCCTTTCAACTCCAACAACTATGTTCTATTTCTAAAGAATACAAAGAAAATAAATAGTTTATCTTTAAAAAATATGAGACAAACTCAGGACAAATGCATGCAAGATGAGAAGCTCTGAAATTAAGTGGCACAATTGATTTGAACCAAGACATTATGGAGCCTTTCTCCTGACAATCAACATTAAAATAACATTAGCTAGTAAGAACAAATAAATAAAAAATAAGTCCAAAAATAAATCAAAGTAGGTATAATAGGATGATGTTAGTCTGAAGTTTGCTTCAAGACATCCTGTCTCTTCTGGCAACACTTTTAAAGTGTTATCCTGCTCACTCATAGTGGAAATGAATACATAAAGAGTTCTGAGTTCCAAATCCCAATGGCTATTGTTTGCAAAAAGTAAAAAACTGTATTCATCTATAAATGAACAGGGTTACTCTGGATTCAGTAATTCAGCCCTGTGTGAGGGACTGGGATAAGACTGATGCACAGTTAATTTATCTGTGCCAGGCTAAGTTCACTCAAACTCATACTTGCAGCCCCAGAGGGCTCAGTTCAGTCAGTGCTCCCAGAGGAGCCCAGCCACCTCCACACATCCCAGGGCACAGCCTGCCCATCCTGGCACCATCCCTCTTGCTTCCTGGAGGGAGAAACGATGAAGGAAATAGATGAGCTGGGCTCTGTATCTTTGGAAGACACACAAATACCTCAGCATTAGGCAATCAGATAGGAATAAGAATGTAATAAAATCATAATATATAAACCATGTATATTCTACTTGCAGGCCTCTGTCTAGCCAAGTGTTTTCAAACATTCATGTTAGATGTCCTTCTTCTTGCTGATGGTGTGGATATTTCATTTGGTTTCTTCAAAGTTATGATGACTGCAGCAGCATCCCTGAAACAGTGGCTCCCTAGCTGCATCTCAAAATAGTCTGATTAATCAACCTTACTCACGAGTGATGAACTTTGCTCTTACGTGCAACTTTTGAGTTTGTATCTAATATTGTAAGATCAGTGCAGGTACAGAAACAAACTGGATTTTCCCTAAGAAATGCAAATGGCAAACCCAAAGCAATGGCAAGACATCTTTTTCAAAATGAGCTCTCAACAACTCAAGAATTTGCACACTTTTACAATGTCACTGAAGTACTTGAACACTACAATGAAAGGAAATAAATGAGATTCGGGACCCATACAAACATACAGACATGCTTATATGTATGTGACAGCCTCACCACACAGACCTCTCAAACCCTCCTTTGAGTTAATGGATTATTGGAAATTATTGCAGCCCTGTAAGTGTAGCCCATTCCTGATGTTTTCCCCCATCTCACGCACTGAGGGTCAGAAATAAAGTTCTTTAGAGTTAATTCAGCTCTCAGTAACCTCTCTGCAAACTTACAGTCTTTCATAAGTTCCAGGAGCTTTCTCTAAACAAGGAAAACCAGCACCCAGCTTCCTTTCTCAGAAAGGTCAGAAGAAGCAAAGAGCAGTGCTGATTAATCTTCATCACTTGATGACAGCTTCTGTGAAGGTAGTTGCCATTTTACATTACTTTTTCAGAATCAGGTGGCAACCTACAATTCATCATTTCTATGCCATTTATTTGTTGGGTATCCTGTCCTCCTTGGATACTTGTCACTGCTGACAAGATGTTTGCAAATATTTTAAAATTATTTTGGTGGAAAGTATCCTTGCATTGTACTGACAAGTGAATTGGAGGATTACCCATAGGGACACTTCCAACCATGAATTAATTCTCTAATATATATACCTAAATCCATCCATATACAAAATCATTTGAAGATTTGAATCCAAGGTAAAGGATTACTTATGCAGGACTCACTGGTATGTTGATTCTTTGGCTAAATTTGTAACTTTTATAAAAATGTAGACTACAAACAGACAGATGAGGAGATTACAGAATGTTTGATGAGGCCTTGTTAGATCCAGCAGCTCCAACTACTTTCCATTCAGTGATGGAAAATAGTAGCATTATCCACAATTCATGTTTTATCACTGGCACCAGACAGAGAGTCAGAATCTGACTCATTTTAGAATACTGGTGATGGGGGAGGGAACAAAAAGGAAAAGAATACTGTAAATGCATGCATCCTTCACTAAAATCTTTCAGGGGGGGTCAACCTACAAGACAGTCCTCAGGACCAAGGGTATCTGTTGTTCCAAAAGCACAATCAGACTACAAAGGAGATGAACAAAAGATCTCATTCCCTTGTGCAAAGCTTGAAGTTTGGCTTGCAAATCACAGGTAGTGGCCAAGGAAAAAAACAAAGATAAGTACGATTTATTCCTAAAAACATGAATAAATGTTTTATTCCAGAAAGGTTGTAATAATCGAAGCACCTGACTTTTGCTAAGTTGGAGGAAGGAAATCCAAAACCCTACAGAAGCACACATAGGATGCATAAAAATACACCCATATGCATATGATCATGTAGCCTGAGAATCAGCACAGAAAGGTATGTAACAAAATCACAAGAGTCAGGATTTTAAGTGGGTAGCTTTTGGACATGCAGCTCTTTACAGTAGGAGAGCACTCCACAGAGTTGCCAGCTCTTCTTTTCTTCCCTCTGCAGGCCGTAAATTTGCAGAATCATCTCCTGGTCTCTGGGGAAATGCCCTTTGCTAGGCTGCCTTTCCTCATTTTCCTGTTCCCAGGAAAAAAAAAAAAAAAACAAAACCACAACAAAACAACACAAAGACCAAACCAACAGTAATTCAGAACATCTCCATAGTCTAGCAGCAGTCTGGTTAGCACCAAGAGTCACCAGCACTGAGCCTTCCAGTCCTGACAGCATTCACTCACTTCTAAGAGCTATTCCTATGGATTTCGTGGGTTGTCATTCCTGGTCTGGGTGGGGGTGGCCTCAAAAATCCTGCCATCCTCTTCTAGCATGGGGATAACCCTACCTTGTACTTGTCTGCGTTTAATTAATTACATTTAAGCACAAGAAAGAATAACTAAGCACTTGTAGAGAAAGGATGGGAGGGAAGAAGAACTAAAAGCTGGTTTAGAGGGGAAATAAAAGATATCTGGAGTAATTTTCTCCCCTCCCCATCCCTCCATTTCTTCTTCTCATGTAAGAAAGTAAAATGAGAATGAGTGTAAATAAACACGCATATATGTACTTTCATATGCAAATGTTTCTAACTCTACAAATGAGTTTTTGCTGCTGGCTGCCGACTGACAGTCTGAGATAGTGAAAGTGCAAGTCATCGAACAAAAAGCTGTGAGAAATGCAACAGAGAAAATGCATCTGAAGAACAGGAAAGCTGCTTATAGCCTAGGTTTTTAAGAGACCGAGTTCCTTGGTCAAAACTGCAATAAGCAAGACAAAATAGAACATTCCACAATGGGGGAAGACAGCAGGTGAGTATCTGTTTAAGAGACAGCATATGCAAAGGTGAGTAATGTCTAATTCCTTGGATCTGTTTCAAATGGCAGCGTTCATGAAATTCAGAGGAGTGGAAATGGTGTTTGGCAAAAATAGCCCACTTAAAGGGGAAATAGTGCAGCGTCTCTTGAGCATTGGGGCTGTTAGCAAACAAAAACTGTGGTTAGTGGCAATTAGGGTTGTTGCAGATGTTCCGTTCACTCCAAAACCAAAAAATAATGGAAAGGACAGAATGGAAAGGCTGATGTTTTCCTTCCATAAAACTATTAATGCTGCCTACAGTACTGCAGCCTACTTCACACGGGGTTCCCCTATATTTCCTGGAAATATCAAAAGGCAATACACACTTGTGGTTCATCTAATGCAGGCTCTAGTCTGGCATCTTTATGCACTTTTAAGGATTATAATTTTTCCTGTAACAGTTAATTTTTCATCAAGTAACCAGAAAATATTCACGTACCTCTGAAAACGTATGCTCTATATTTGGGTGGTTGCCATTTCAATGAGACTTTCCTACAAAATAAGGGTTTTTAGCTTATGTTAAAAATGAACTCTGTAACATAACTTGAAACAAGTTGCAGCAAATGCTGTGCCATCATACCATCTGTGTTCAAGTACAGCTCTAAAGTTCTCCTCCTAGTGCTTCCTAAAGTGGAAAATAATGGTAAAAAATAAAAACAGATAAGAAGAAGCATTGTGTATTGGAATACATTATGAACCTGAGCCTTACAATATTTGCTTCAAAAACACCCCTCTGTACCTGTATACTCCAACAAAGCATCATTTGGAAACCAAAAAAAGAGGGTTATATTCTTTACATTTAAATTAAGCAACAGTGATGCTCTCACCTGACACAGCTAGTAAATTCTGGTGAGCTTCACTCTACACAATATTGCCTACTTTGCTTTTTTTAGCTTTTTTCACAAGCTTCCCAACAATATTCCATAGGAACATGAGTGAAATTCATTAAACCTTGGAGTTAATTGAAGGAACTAGATGAGAAATAATTTTTTTAAATATCCCAGTGTTAAATTAATGTTTAAGATAACAGAGGCTGATGGGCAAAACTTACGTGGAGTACAATATACATTATGACAAACCCCAACATACATCTTTAGGCCACAGGGAAGGGTAGTAAGAAACCCTGCAGGTAAAATGCCACCACAGAAGAACTAACTGCTCTATGTGATACAATAACTGCTTTATATGATACAATAAAATAACAAAAAAAGACTAGTTCTTAAAAAGTCAACTTTGTTGTGAGGATCTTAAAGTAGCACCTTTCTGATGATATTCAGTCAAAACACAGGATCACTGTTTCGAAGATGAAAGTGACCCCATTCCGATCACTTTATCTCACTCTCAGGTCTACAGTCACTTTGTCACTGCAGGGTGCAAGGAAAACAAGGACCCCGCTGGGAAGCTGTCCTGGAACTCCCTGGAAGAGACAGAGAGAGGCGTGCAGGCAAGAGCAGGAGGCAGCGCACCTGTGGGAGAACCTGCAGATGTTGTTTTCCCTGGTACCGAACCAACCTGCTCCCGGCCACTCTAGAACACAAATACATCCATTACTTCCTCTTGCCTTCCCAGAAGCAAGCACCTCACTCTTGCCACGCTACGCCCTCACTCTGCCCCACCAACAGACTTTTACGAGCGTAGACATAAACACAGGCCCGTCCCGGGCCGGGGCTCTTCCAGCCGGCGGGAGTGCTCCCGGCCACCAGCGGAGCGGGTCCTGGTTCCCCAGCCGGCGGGAGTGCTCCCGGCCACCAGCGGAGCGGGCCCTGGCTCCACAGCCGGCGGGAGGGCTCCCGGCCACCAGCGGAGCGGGTCCTGGCTCCACAGCCGGCGGGAGTGCTCCCGGCTACCAGCGGAGCGGGTCCTGGCTCCCCAGCCGGCGGGAGGGCTCCCGGCCACCAGCGGAGCGGGTCCTGGCTCCACAGCCGGCGGGAGGGCTCCCGGCTACCAGCGGAGCGGGTCCTG
>VZUI01019336.1:0-11198 GCA_013401135.1 Cettia cetti | reverse complement strand
CCGCCCCCCCCCCCCCCAGAGCTGAAGGACAATTACCGAGCCCCTTCCTATTTATCCTAATTAGCACTCGGCGTTAGGGACAATTAAGCAGCCAAACTGCGCCAGGATCGGCGGAGCCGGCCCCGCGTTAATGGGATTATGGAGCTCTGGGATCCCCGGGTCTCCAGGGAAACTCGGGGCTTTTTGTGGAGCAGCAATCCCGAGAAGAGGGCGATCAGCACGGCAGCGCCAGGATGGGAGTGCTGGAGGCCTTGAGCCGCCAGGGAAATCCCAAACCCGGGGAAATCAGAGCCCAGGGAAATCCCAAACCCGGGGAAATCCAAAACTTAGAGGAACCTGAGCCCAGAGAAACCCTGAGCCCAGGGAAATCCCAAACCCAGAGAAGTCCTAAACCCAGGGAAATCCGAGCCCAGGGAAATCCCAAACCCAGAGAAATCCCAAACCCAGGGAAATCCGAGCCCAGGGAAATCCCAAACCCAGGGAAATCCGAGCACAGGGAAATCCAAAACCCAGGGAAATCCCAAACCCAGGGAAATCCAAAATTTAGAGAAATCTGAGCCCAGAGAAACCCTGAGCCCAGGGAAATCCCAGTTCAGAGAAATCCCAAACCCAGGGAAATCAGAGCCCAGGGAAATCCCAAACCCAGGGAAATCCAAAACTTAGAGAAATCTGAGCCCAGGAAAATCTGAGCCCAGAGAAATCCCAGCCCAGAGAAATCCTGAGCCCAGGGAAATCCCAAAGCCAGAGAAATCTGAGCCCAGAAAAATCCCGAGCCCTGTGGAATCCCAGTCCAGGGAAATCCCGAGCCTCTCTCAGGGACCGACCCCTTTGGGGTCCTGCAGACCCTGCCCACCAGGGCTCGGATCCTCGCTGTCCCTCACAAACGGGTAACAAAGCCGGGAAAAGCCCAAAGCTCCCCCGGTGTCACCTCCTGTCCCCTCCCCTGCCCCTCCCTCCCCAGGACGGGGCTGGGGGTGCCCGGGGACAGGGGAGGAGTCCCCCTTGGGCTGGGGGAGCTCTGAGGTCCCCTCCAACCCAAACCCCCCCGGGATTCCAGAACTTTCCGGCTCCAGGTGTGGCAGGTGGAGCAGTGGGAGGGGATTTGGGGAAGGAATTCCTGCCCGGGGGGGTGGGAGGGGCTGGGATGGAATTCCCAGAGCAGCTCTGGCTGCCCCCGGATCCCTGAGGTGTCCCAGGCTGGGAGCACCTGGGCCAGGGGGATCTGTCCCTGGGGGCACTGGGGGGGCTTCCAGCTCCTCCCCAACCCGACCCGGCCCTGGCTCTGCTCCAAACCCGGCTGGATCCTGCTTGGGGCTGGATCCGCTGCCTGAGGGAAAGGCCTGCAGGGATCAGGATCAGGGATGGGATCACCTGCCAGGGATCAGGGATGGGATCACCTGTCCAGGGATCAGGATCAGGGATCACCTGCCAGGGATCAGGGATGGGATCACCTGCCAGGGATCAGGGATGGGGAATCACCTGCCAGGGATCAGGGATGGGATCACCTGCCAGGGATCAGGGATGGGATCACCTGCCAGGGATCAGGGATGGGGAATCACCTGTCCAGGGATCAGGATCAGGGATGGGATCACCTGTCAGGGATCAGGGATGGGATCACCTGTCCAGGGATCAGGATCAGGGATCACCTGCCAGGGATCAGGGATGGGGAATCACCTGTCAGGGATCAGGGATCACTACCAGGGATCAGGATTCACCTGTCCAGGGCTTAGGGGTGTGGGGTCACTTTTCCAGGGCTCAGGGATCACTTCCAGGGCTCAGGGATCACTTCCAGGGCTCAGGAATCCCTTCCAGGGCTCAGGGATCACTTCCAGGGCTCAGGGATCACTTCCAGGGCTCAGGGATCACTTCCAGGGCTCAGGGATCACTTCCAGGGCTCAGGGATCACTTCCAGGGCTCAGGGATCACTTCCAGGGCTCAGGGATCACTTCCAGGGCTCAGGGATCACTTCCAGGGCTCAGGGATCACTTCCAGGGCTCAGGGATCACTTCCAGGGCTCAGGGATCACTTTTCCAGGGCTCAGGGGTGTGGGATCCCTGAAGAGGGAGCTGGGAGCTCCCTGGGCCAGTGGGATCTGTCCCTGGGGGCACTGGGGGGGCTTTCAGCTCCTCCCCAACCCAACCCAGTCCCTGATTTTCTGATTTAACCTCTCTCACCCCTCCAGGCAGCGGCAGCTTCACCAAAAATGGGAATTTTCAGCAGAATTCCGAGCTGCTCACGGGGCTGCCACTGGCAAAGCTGGATGAGATAAACGAGCCCCCAGCCCTCGGGAGTTGGCAAAATTCAGTTTTTTGGTGCCTTTTCCCCTCCCCTCAGCCCCGCTCACAAACCCTGACTGGATTAAAACCCGAGGAAACAAAACCCTCACTCAAACAAACACCAGGTAATGGCGTTACCCCACCACGATACAATTAACCCCTCACCGTTAATTGCCCCAATCAGCAGTGTTTGTGCAGGTCCAGTTAAACACGGGGTGAAGCCTCAGGAAATCCTTAAAATATTCTCAGGCTCCAAAAAAAAAAAAGTAAAATCTGTCTCAGGGTACTCCAGGACACCTCTGTTTATCTGATTTTTTTTTTTCCCCTTGTGATGGAATCCAGTAATTTCTAGAAATGTTGGGGTAAATGAGCAATCTGGAATTCTCTCGGTTGTGGTTTTTTTTTTTGTTTTTTGAGTTTGTAAGGTTTTTTGGTTGGTTTTTTGAGGGTTGGTGGGGTTTTTTTGTTTTTTGTTTGTTTGTTTGTTTGTTTGGGGGGTTTTGGGGTTTTTTTGGTTTTTTTGTTTTTTGTTTTGTTTTGGGGTTTTTTTGGTTTTTTGTTTTATTTTTGAGGGGGTGGAATGCACCCAGCAGGATTTATGGAGGGGGGATGTGATTCCAGAGAAAGATTCAGTCCAACCCTGGATCCCAGGAGGAAAAAGGAACAGGAACAGCCTCACTTCAGGCTCTGCCTGCCCTGTGCTGCTCAGCTCCAAGGCGCTTTATTTTTGTACATTTATCTAATTTAACTTTTCTGCAGAAATGTTGCAGTCACAGTGGCGTCATCATCTCGTTAATTTAAGGAGCTGTTCTCAGACTTTGCCATTTCCTTCCATTTGAGGGCAATTTTTTTGTTTTCTTTCTATTTCAGCTTCTCTGAGGAGAGTTCTTTCAGTGAAGTTCCAAAAAAAAAGGAAAAGAAAAATAAAATCCAAACAAGCCAAGAACGAAAACAAACCGAACAACTGCCTTTGGGGAAAAAAAAAAATAAATAAAAACTCTGGGCTAAAAATTCCTTGAAAGCAGCTGCAGGGCTCTGCTGCCATCGTATGGAGCTGCCTTTGGAGCAGCCAGGAGATGCAGCTGCTGCTGCCCTGGAGAGCTCTGTGGTTATCCCCAGTCTGCTGCTTTTGAAGCAGAATTTATTAAAAAAAATAGATTTTAAAGTTGTTTTAAAGGCGGTCTGAAGAGGAATGTGCTGCTCTGGTAGAGGTGTGGTTTCCCTGAGAGTGCAGCTCGTGGAATGACAAAATTCCACAGGGTGATCCAGAGGGATGGGTGATGCTCCTTGTCACTGCTGGGCGAGGAGAATTCCAGAATCCTGGAAGGGTTTGGGTGGAAGGGGCCTTAAAGCTGCTCCCATTCCACGGCAGGGACACCTCCCACTGCCCCTGGGTGCTCCAAACCCACCCAGCCTGGCCTGGGACACTGCCGGGGAGCCAGGGGAGCACTGCTGCCCTGGGAAGGGATGGAGAGGAGGATGGAGAGGAGGATGGAGGTGAGGGTTGGAGATGAAGGTTGAAGATGAGGGTTGGAGATAAGGATGGAGATGAGGATGAAGGTTGGAGATGAAGGTTGAAGATGAAGGTTGGAGATGAAGGTTGGAAATGAGGATGGAGATGAAGGTTGGAGGTGAAAGTTGAGGATGAAGGTTAGAGATGAGGATGGAGATGAAGGTTGAAGATGAGGATGGAGATGAGAATGGAGATGAAGGCTGAAGATGAGGATGAAGGTTGAAGATGAAGGTTGGAGATGAAGGTTGAAGATGAAGGTTGGAGATGAAGGTTGAAGATGAAGGTTGAAGATGAGGGTTGAAGATGAGGGATGAAGATGAGGGATGAAGTTTAGGGATGAAGATGAGGATGGGGATGGGGATGGGGATGGGTTTGGTGGCTCTGGGCTCAGGCAGAGCCGCTGTGCAGGGTGTGGGGTTTTCGCTCCACAGGCCGGGCTCCAGGGCAGGAACCTGCAGAGAAACGCAGAGCTCTGCAGCTGCCATCCCAGAGTGATGCTCCTGTGGGATCATACCTGTGACACCCCAAAACACAGTGCTACCCACACACCTGTGACACCCCAAAACCCAGTGCTACCCACACACCTGTGACACCCCCAGTGCTACCCCACACACCTGTGACACCCCAAAACCCAGTGCTACCCCACACACCTGTGATACCCCACACCTGTGGCACCCCATCTCTGCCGTACCCCACACCTGTGGCATCCCGCACACCTGAGCCTCCCCACCGCAGCACGGGCCCACCCCCGCCCCCCCACACCCCCCGCCCCCCCGCGGGGCCTGGCCAGCCCTGGCCTGAGGACACCAGGTGGCCCCTGGGACCCCCATGTCCCCTCTCCATCAGACCCTCATTGATTATTCATAAGGAGGCGTGGCCTAATGGGCGCGCAACAGGCGGGGAGCGCTCCCTTTACGGCGAAGGGGGCGTGGCTTTAATTTGAATATTCATGAGCTGGGCGGGAGCTGCGCGGGCGGGAAAAGCCTCGCCCGAGCCTCGCGCCCCGCCCCCTCCACAGCCCCCGCGCGCCGCAGGGGCCGCGGGCGGAAGGCGGGAGAATCGTTCTAACCCAAAATTCGCGTCAATTCACCTCAAAAATTTGCCAATAACACTAAAGAAACGCCGCTGAAGGGTCACGCTGTTGTTGTCTGTGATCATTTCCTCCTTCCAACACGTCTGCGGCCACGTTGACTCCTACAAAACCGAAACTTACTGCGTTGTTTTTTTAATATTTGCCAACATTTCTGCTCCCGGCTGAGGCGCCCAAACACAGCTGTGCTGCCTGTACACACCCGCCTCGCCTCCTACGACCAGAACCCCTTTTAACCCCAACAGGTAGCAACATTTGACTGAAATAAGGCTTCAAAGAGTTGAATTTCAATAATAATAATTTTCCAATGGCTGTTTGGGGTTTCTTTCCCCCTCAGGGGCTCGGGGTTTGGTGGCCCCACACCCCCATCCCCTGCTGCTCCCTCAGAGCTCCCTGTGGGCGCCCGGCCGGGCGTGTTTGTGGACAGCGAGTTTCCCTGAGGTAAAAAACAGCTGATAAAGTGTTTGATGTGAATACCATCAACTGTGAGCCATCCTCCTTTGATTTTATGCAGGTTTTGGGGTGTAGCTCCCCCATTTCAGCCTTTTAGCCACGAATTTTGGTAGCTTGGGGGAGAGGGGCTGTGGAGGAGGACACAGCCTGGCCCATCCTAGCCCGTCCAAATCTGACCCAAAACCACAGGTAAAAGGCCAAAAATAACCCATTTCATCAAATATTGAAGCCTGAGGAGCAAATCCAGGCTAAAGTGATGGAATAAGAGACAATTTTTAGTGTTTTCCCCCCTCTGTTGGGAGCCAGCCCCCTCACAACTTGGCCGCCATCAACAACAGGGCCAGGAACCCTCAGCTCTGCTCTATAATCACATTATTCTTCAATTTAGGTGGTTTTGGGACCAATTTGCACCATCAATCTTACATAGAAGCTTTATCATAAATAAAAGCATTTTTTAAGCAAAAAGTTTCAGTGCAGGTTATGGGTAACAAGTATTAAGGTATCTCCATGGGTGCACTCAGTGCTTTGTCATCCCCCACTTCGGCCTGTACTTAAAAATTATTATTTTATTTTTTCCTATTTTCTTCCACTCTATTTTATTTTATTTTTATACCTCAAAAGCCAAGAGAAAAATCAGGGAAAACAAATGAAAACCCCCATGGAGTTAACATTCAAAGCCACTGGGTTTATGCTCCTGGTGATGAGGAAGGGAAAGGGAAACATCCCAACCCAATCTGCAGAGTAAACACCCTTTTTGTAATAAATGTTTGCCAAATGCTAACACAGGGCTCCAGAAATATCAGGACTAAAATGCATCCATTAGCAGGAGTTTAGCAACTGCTTAAGGGCAACATGGGTGGAAGTCCGTGCTTTCTGCCTTGTAAACAAATTAGTTTATAGCGACAAATAAGATGACCCTTCTTAGCCGATGTTATGAGTTTAGCTTGTTAAATATTTAACATTTACCTTTCAATTTCCAGTGTGGATTAAGCAGTTCTCCAAACACTGCTGTCCCAGCAGCAGATGGAGATGCACAGCCCATTGCCCCGTTCTGGCTCAACTCCCTAAGAAATATAAAAAAACCCACATTAAGTCAAAGAGGAAGCAAATGGGAGCTGTCAGGAAAGGCTTTAAAACTGGCTGTTTGCACTCATTTTTATTTACATTAATTTTGTCTAGCTCTGCTCTGCATTAAAGCAGCGATAATCAATTTAACTTTGACCAGATTGGACAGAAACAGACAAATATTAGACAAATCCTTCCCAAAAAACCTCGCTGGTGGTAAAAATATATTTCCTTCCACAACTGGAGAGCCAAGGTAAAATTTTTGAAAAATCATTGAAAGATCCCACAGCTCCAGACAAAAATAACAGTGGGAAGAGAAGAAGGTATCATAGGATTGCAACTTTATTTCTAAAACCTGGATCAGAAATATGCACCAAATTCAGCCTGGTCATAAACAGGGAATGGGCTGATTTTTATGTGGTCCACAAGGAATTTATATGGAATCCACAATTCTGTGTGTAAAAAATCCTTGCTTTTAGAAGATAAATACAATTTAATACTGTATTTTTCAAGTTATTTTAATTAATTTTTAAATAATTATTTTAAATTAATTTTAAATTAATTTTAAATACAAATTTTTACCTATAGGTGATTTTCCTTAAAGGCTTTTTTATCAATTTTCCCTCCTAAAATCCTAAAAATCCCTAATTTTAACAGCAATCACATTTCCTCCCAAACCCTGTGAAAATTTTCACTGCTTTAGCAAGCCAGAAATACCCCAGAGCTAAATAAAAAAAATGCTCCGGGAGCCATCAAAAATTCCTTCAATGCAGAATTTCCATTTTTCCCAAATCCCCGATTTCTCAGCACAAACAGAGCCCTCATTGTGCACGGGGCCATTTCCCCTCCGTGGAATATCCGAGTCTGGCTGGAGCGATTCTCTAACGAGCAGGGAGGATGTTTGGAGCTTGTTGTCTGCGATTTTATATATTTTTTTTTTAATTTTAAACAATGGGGTCTGTTCTCTCCGCCAGGATTTCCCGCTGCTGTGGCTGGGATTGTTGCAGTGCAGCTTGGAGCGGCTCCAGGGATGCTCCAGGCAGCTCTTGGCATTCCCCCCGGAGCCTCAGCTGCTGGAATGGGGGAAATAATCTGAAAAAAAAAAATCTCACTTCGAACATAAATTTAAGGCGCAGCTCCCAGTGTTGCACTCAGAACCCAGAAGGTGAAGCAAATAATCCCATTTATTGATTTTTTTTCACAGCTCCTTTTCAGCCTCTCGTGGGTTTGGAACAGCCCGAGGCACTGACATTTCCGCGGGGCAACGCTGTATCATTTATTTTTATATCACTTTATATTTTATATCACTTTTTTTATTAAATTAAGCCTCGCACCGAGTCGGTGCTGCAGCAAAAGAAAGGTTTGAAGCAGCACTTTGGTGTTTTTAATCTCTGCTTTGGCCCTACACAATCAGTAATTATCACTCTAAAGGAACGGAGATGATCCTCTCAATAACAGCCCTGGAATTTCGGTGTTCTGTTGAATAATTAGTGTGACAAATTAAAGCCATGTTGTTAATTACTGTAGCTTGTAATTCCCCAAGAATTCCCTTCCAGAACTGTTTTCCTCACTTTCTGTGCCCTCAGTGCTTTTGTCTCTTTCTCCCCCAAAAAATCAGCTGAACCCTCCATTCCCCCAGACATTATTTACACTTTTGAACACTTATTTAATTTTTAACTGGAGCCTATTTTATTCTGTATGTACCAAAAGTTCTTTGCTTTCACTGCCCTGAATCCAAGCAGCTCATCCCACACAGAGATGAGATTTTTCCCTCTCTGAACTCTCCATTCCCCCAGACATTATTTACATCTTTCAACGCACTAAATTATCAGCTAGAACACATTTTATTCTTTATGTGCCAAAAGCTATTTAGCGAATTTTCACCGCGCTGAATCCAAGCACTTCATCCCACACACACACAGATTTTCCCTCTCTGTGTCTCCAAGGGAATAATTTCCTCTCCTCCTCCTTCTGGGAACCTTTTCCACTTCAAAAAAACAGATTTTAATCTTTCTTTTTCAGCTTTTTCTCCAGGTTAAGTTTCTGAGAACACAGCAACAATGACCTCGAGCGCAGGGAGCGGCTGCTCCTCGGTCCCCAGGCAGAAGCAGAGGCGGAGCAGCCGCCGCTGCGGCCGCACCCCGGCCAGGGATTCCCAGGCTCTGTCAGCGCTCGGGGATTTCCAAACGCTGCCCTTGGAGATCTTCCAAATGGTCTTGAATTATCTCTCAGGTGAGGGCCTGATCAGAAACATCGACATCTCAAAATTGCCATTTTTTTTCCATTTACTTTACCTAAAGTTATTATTTTTAAGTAGTTAAAGTAATTTTACGTGATTATTTTAAAGTAGTTAAAGTAATTTTACGTGATTATTTTTAAGTAGTAAAGTATTTTTACATGATTTTAACTCTGAATTTTCGGCTTTTTAAGCATTAAAAAACAACTGACCAAAATTTCAACCATAGCCACAATCCATTTGAAGATTTATTTAACTTTTTTTGCCTGTCAAATGCGAAAATTATTCCTTAGATCCGTCAGCTTCTAATTACTCCAGTTCGCTGGCAAAGCAGATCAACAGCAATTAATTTATAAACCTCATTTCTTGGCCTCTTTTCTGAAGCCAGAAGTCATTGACTCGTGATCAGCATTTTTTTTCCCCCTTGCAGCGGGGATTTAGGAGTGTCCCGGGCTTTGCTTTTGCAGTGAAGGACATCAGCATGCTGAGCATGGTGTCCAAATCCATCAGCGGCCGCCTGATTAATTACATCTCCACCTCATCAGGGAGCCGCCGGCTGCTGCTGCAGGACTTCCACCGCCCGCAGCTCCCCGGCAGGAGGGAGGGAGCCTCCATCCTGGAGCACTACAGAGCTCTAGGTGAGAGCAAAACTCAGCCCGATCTTTCTCCTGGGTGTGCATTAATGGGGGGAAAATAGGGGGGGAATAGCCCCTTCCAGCAGTGAGGGATTGACTGGGAACCTTCCAGAATTTCTGAGTTGTGGGGAAAAAATCTGGGTGTCCCGAGTTATCTGGGTGTCCCAAAATCTCTGAGTTATGGAACAAAATCCCTGAGTGTCCCAACTCCTCTGGGTGTCCCAAAATCTCTGAGTTATGGAAAAAAATCCCTGAGTGTCCTGCCTCATCTGGGTGTCCCAAAATCTTGAGTTATGGAAAAAAAAAAAATAAATCCCTGTGTGTCCTGCCTCATCTGGGCATCCCAAAATCTCTGAGTTATGGAACAAAATCCCTGAGTGTCCCAACTCCTCTGGGTGTCCTAAAATCTCTGAGTTATGGAAAAAACCCCTGTGTGTCCTGCCTTATCCAGGCATCCCAAAATCTCTGAGTTATGGAAAAAAATCCCTGAGTGTCCCAACTCCTCTGGTGTCCCAAAATCTCTGAGTTATGGAAAAAAATCCCTGAGTGTCCTGCCTTGTCCAGACATCCCAAAATCTCTGAATTTTAAAAGCACCTTGGTTCTGGTCGGCTCCACAGCGTTCTGTCCGAGGAGGAAATGAAATTAAAACACCTTTGGATTTCTATTTACTGTTCTCTGTCTGATAAAAAAAAAGTGTGTTTGACAGAGAAATGAGTGCCAGGGTTAGATGGAGAATTGGAAATATGGATTGAGCTGCAGACATTAAGTAAATGCATTAAAGACATTAAATGAAGGCATTAAATACATTAAATAAAGGCATTAAATACATTAAATGAAGGCATTAAATAAAGGCATTAAACACATTAAGTAAAGGCATTAAATACATTAAGTAAAGGCACTAAATACATTCAATAAAAGCACTAAATACATTCAATAAAAGCACTAAAGACATTAAATAAAGGTGTTGAATACATTAAATAAAGGCATTAAATACATTAAATAAAGACATTAAACATGTTAAATAAAGACATTAAAGACATTAAATCACACAAGGTAAAGGAAAGCTGTTCAAATCATTTAGAGGAAAAACCTATTGTAAGCAAACCATGGAGGTTTTGAGGTATCCTAAAATATCTTTTAAATTAATTTGTTTCCTCTTTAAAAAGAAGCCTGAAACCCTGTAATTCTTTAAAAGAAATCAGCATTGGTTTGGGCTTTGTAGTAATCTCACCCAAAATAGCACTTTGTTATTTAAATGTAGGTGTGAGCTGTAGGAGTAAAACACAAAACACATTTTAAAAAATAATAATAATATATATATATATATATATATAAATCTTTGGCTGTGTCACAGGGGGAGGCTCAGGGGAACATTCTGGTAGAGCTGGCTACAAAATCAATATTTACATTGCAGCAGGAATAAACTGCAGTCAAAAAGCACTTTTTGCTCAACCCTTTTTTTTTTGTTTTGTTTTTCTTTTGTTTTTTTCCTCCACACATTTTCCCCTCACGGTGGCTCCGTGGTGCTGAGGAGCTGAGCTGTCCTAACAGCTGCTCCTCGGGGAGGGCTCTCCAAAGCCTGATCTAGTCAATAAAAAATGGGCTGGAGCAGATCCCAGGCTGATGAATAAATAAAGAAATGCTGGCTGTCTGCAGGAATGCTGCCACGCTCTGGGGCAGGCAAGAGTCACTTCACAACCACCCCAAATCCACAGAGTGCTTCCTGACCTCGGAAAATCAGCAGGTGTTCTTAGGATTATTTTTTCTGGAGAAAAAAAAAATCTATTTTTTTTTCTTTCCCCTGGGAAACTCCAAGCTTTTCAGTGGATTCCTTGATTAACCAACAAGCAGTATATTTATATTTATATTTATATTTATATTTATATTTATATTTATATTTATATTTATATTTATATTTATATTTATATT
>VZUI01019321.1:0-21084 GCA_013401135.1 Cettia cetti | reverse complement strand
GAAGGGAAGGGAAGGGAAGGGAAGGGAAGGGAAGGGTTCGACTTCATGACTTTATTGGTCTTTTCCACCTAAACATTTCTATGACATCAGCAAAGCTTCCTGTTGTGCTTTAGACAAAGTGGATCACACTCTAAACCACAATGTTTCTTGCTGCCAGGGGCAGGCTCCTTCCTGCATCCAAGGCAGATTTGTTAGAGCTCATAGCACCTCTGCCCTTCACAACAACAGGACATTTTTTTAAACAAGCCAGAACACTCATTGTCACTGCAGCCCCCCTTAAAAGCTGTCTCTAGATGACCAGACAATAAAAAGATAGTCAGCAGACAGAACACTAACATGTCAAAGTTGCATTAAGAGACAGGCTCCAAGGTGTAAAGTGGCAGGGTACAGCACAGTAAGGTGCTCAGCTTAGCCCAGACTGAGTGTAATGAAAGCACCTACATGCTGTTCAAAGAACCTTGCTAGTCACAGTAGTATTCTCTCAGAAACCCTCTTCTCCAGTGCCATCTTGACTGCTATTTTGTACACACACCCAACTTCACATTTCCTACAGAAACAATTTTTATTCACCCTTGTGATTCTCATTTAGTACACTGTTAGTTAACATCTCAGTATTTCATTTCCTTTCCTGTTATGCAGACATCAGATAAATCAGAATACAAGGATATGAAACAAGAATAGTTTTTTTGAACAGGGAACACGGGTTCATGTTCCCAAAAACAAAAAGAACACCAGCCTAAGGGTACATATTGCCAGGGAATTGAAGTCTGGAGACGTACTGCCACAGTCCTGTTGATGTTGGAGCACATCAAAGCAGATGTTTCCTGTAATGTGTTATTCTCTCCCCACAGTATATACTTGTATGTTCCAGCAGTCACCTCAAGCAAACACATGCAACACTGGTTAAATATTTTGAGTGAATTCTCTTGTAATTCACTGTTCCATTTATGAATGCCATATTCCTAAGCAACACTTAGAGTCCTTTGGATTATTGCTTCCTTCTTTTTATGTTTAATAATGCCCTTTGAAAAAGTCTTAAGCAACACATCACATGCACACAAGTGAAAAAGGACGAGATTTTCTAAATCCCTAAGTTATTGTGCATACTTGTTTTTTTCTTTAATAGAGCTAAGGAAAAGCTCCAGTTGAATTAATTAGGCTAAACTGTGGCCACACAATATGGACACACCATAAAAAGAGGTAGTTTTCATTTGTGGTCTAGTACAGACTTCAGGAAAGACCTCCATAACCTCAGAAAACATTAGTCAAGTGGACAGGAACTCATCCAGTTCCCCACAGGAGAGCCACTCTAATTACCAACGCTCAGAAGCAGGCCAAAGCTCAGTGAACCTCCAAGGAAGGTGTCTATGATACTTCTCACGGTGTTCTAATCCACGTAGTCAGCCCACACACTCCCACCCAGGGACAGACAAGGAGCTACAGAGAGCTTATGGGTCAGGATTAAAGAGAAGCAGTGACAGGAGACATTACACTGAGGGTCTGCCACAGGCCTCCTGACCAGGAAGACCAAATGGATAAAGCCCTCTACAAACAGCAGCAGCCTCACATTCACAAGCCCTGGGGCTCATGGGGGCTTTCAATCACCTGTTATCTGTTGAGGGGAACAACACAGCAGGGCAACCGCAACCCAGGCAGTTCCTGGAGCACATGGATGATTTTTTTTTTTTCTCCAAGTGACAGAGAAGCTAACAAGCAAGCATGCTAAGCTGAACCTTGATGTCACCACAATGAGAAGCTGGTGGGGAACGTGAAGTGCAGTGACCATGAAATGGTGGAATGCAAGATCCTCAGGGCTGTGAGGAGAGCACAGAGCAAGCTCACTATCCTGGACATCAGGAGAGCAGGCGTTGGTGTCAAGGATCTGCTTGACAGAGTGCCATGGGACAAAGCCCAGGAGGAAAGAGGGTCCCAAGAAAGCTGGGTAACATTCAAGCATCATCTCCTACAAGCCTGACAGAGATGCATCCCAACGAAGAGGAAGTAATGCAAAAGCACCAGGAAGCCTGAGTGAATGAACAGGTTGTTCCCAGACAACTTAAACACAAGAAGAAAGCTTAGAGAGGGAAGAAGAAACCTTAGAAGCAGGGACAGGTAGCCTGTGAGGAATACAAATGAACTGTCCAAGTAGCTGGGGAAAAGGCTAGGAAAGATAAAGCCCTAACAGAATTGATTCTAGCCAGGGATGTCAAAAACAAAGAACAGTTCCTACAGCTACACTGGTGATAAAAGGACAACTAGGAAAACAGTGGACCCTCTCCAAAAACAGGAGACCTGAGCACTGAGGACATGAAGAAGGCTGAGGAATTCAGTGGCAGTTTTGCCTCAGTCCTTACCAACCACACTACCTGAGCTGCACAACCAGTGGAAGTAGTATCCCTGCCCATGGCAGGGGGTTTGGAACCACACCATCTATGTGAAAACTACGTGACAACATGCAACTCGTAAATCTTCAAGAAAACAAGGAGAACCACAAAACAAAATAAAAAGTAAATAAATCAAATGTCCTGGATACAGACTGAAAACTTCATAACAATAAATATTTGTAAGAATGGAAGGGAAAATACTTACATCCTTCCATCATTATCAGTTGCTAAGTTTTATTTAATAATCAGGCTTAGCTCCACAAAACTAAATAAGGCAGTAATCACCATGAGACAATCTTTGTGCCAAAAGGTCAAGTAAACATCACAAAGACTATAAATCAGTCACAGTGTTATTAAAGGGGACTTGAGTTCATGCTTTCTGACATACTTATCAAACTTTATGAAAAAAAGACAGACAAACATACTTAAATGTCACTGTTTCTTCAGTTCTTACAGAAATGCAGATATGGTGTTTATGCATAAAATGAACTCTTATTTATTTTATATCATCTTTCAATATAATGATAATGAGATTTTTGGACTGCTGAATAGAATAAACAAAACACATTAAACACTGACCTAAGAGTATTCCCTTAAACTAGACTATCTACCCACAAGTAAGAAATATATTCCCAAAACCCCTGTCAATCATTAGAGGGAGCTGCAAGCTCTAAATTTCATAACATTTCAGAACTTCCTGAATAGCCAAACTGTAGATCCAACAATCAGCCTTTCCACACAACCTACATTTCACTTTAAGATTCCAGTTTCCTGATTAGACACAGTTAAGGGGAGCAGCAGATCACTCTTGTCATAGTAAAGCTATGCAGCCAGATGAACACTGAGACACAATTGACTTAGCCAATGCCTTTCCAAACAGAATATATTAATGCAATAATATGTAATCATCTCGTTATGATATTTACAGAAAACTTAGGCCTGGATGAAACTTGTTCAAAATACAGGTCTTAATACAAGATGCTCATACTTCATCAGTTTGAGGAGGGTTTTGATTTTTTGAATACTTGTTTAGTACTGAATTATTATTTAATCTTTTTTAAACTTCCATGACTTTCATAAAAAGGGCTGCCATATTAGGCTGTAAACCATTATTTACTAATAAAAAAAATAAAGTTTTTTGGAAAAATAAAGTCAAATATCTGTACATGAGATTTACCAATATACTTCTTCTCCAGACTCAATTAGATTCTTTTAATGCATGTAAAGATGGAAAAATTAGTCTAGGTAAACCCAAAATCTCACAACACCAGTTTAAAAAAAAAAAAACAAACTCACATAAAGACTGGAAAAATCAGAATCTCTTACCAAAAGACTCCACAAATTTAGAACTGCTATGTAATAAAAGGTAGAGGTAACTAATGCAATGATACAAATGAATACTTCATCTTACTTGTCTAGAGCTGTGCTGGTGGGCATGCTTCTGCCAAATCCTCGGACACCCATCTGACAGAAGTATGGAATGCAAGACAGATTGGCAGCAATTATAGCCAGTGAATCTGATGCATTAACAAAGAAACCATTTTGGCCAAGGATCATGTAGCGGTCCTGGAGAAGAAAAGAAATTTAAAATAGCATCCTAAATTCCATGTGTGGAGGACACCTAATTTCTTTTCCTAGATCCACTGGAGGTAGAGAGAAAAAGGACAGACTCTGGGTTACTCACATCCCTCTGTGGGCAGAAAAATTTATTGGCATCAACCTGGAAGATTTGTAATCTCACTATCACACCATCACTCCCTCCTGCCTGGCAAATTGAACCTCCAGATCAGTTTCTAGCTTCTGCCTCCTACATGTCACTTCAGTAGCTCTGCTTCTGCCAAGAGAATACTTGTGTAGGAGAATATTTTGCCAATGATACGCACTATTATGAGAGCAGGAGAGTGTTTTGTTTTTATTGAGAATAGAAAACAGCTTTTGTTCTTCAGAACCTTTTAATATTTCTCCCACCTTGTCAGGCCACAAAGTTCTTTTGTAATACGTTGCTTTTTATTATGCTGATAATATGACATTAAAAACTTAAAATAAACAGAGAATCTGATTCAGTTCTTTATTTGCTTTATTTAGCTAAAAAGCCCTTAATTCATGATGCTAACCAAAAAGGATTTAACGTTGTTACTGTTTACTGTGACAGGTCTGTATTATATATATGCTGTCTGCTCCTAACCAAGGAAAAAAGTGTTGCACCAGCACAAGACGAAACCAGCCTGATACTTAAGTAATTCTCATCCTGCCTTCAAATTCTGCTTGATTTGCAGTCATCTGCAGAGAAGAATTACAACATATGTGTCTGATTTATGGGTTGCAAATGTTACCATCTGTACTTGAAAGTAATACCACTTTCAGCTTCAATGGGTTAGTGAAAAGCAGATAAATTATACTTACACGTCCCATATCTGACCCCAGACAAAACAACAGCTACGGTGGAATCTCAAGAGAGATCTAAATACTTACTCCATCAGCATCAAAAGCAGCTCCAAATCCATACTCTCCACCTTTCATAGCCTCCAGCAAGGCAGTTGCATATGTTAAATTTGGATCGGGAGGCTGTCCACCAAAATCCTCCAGAGGAATACAGTTGATGGCAGAATTTGCAGGAGCTCCCAATTCATCACACAAGATTCTTCTCACATAGGGTCCCATAACTGTGAAAACAGAAATCTGCCATACAATCACAAAAGCATATGCTTGACATTCGAATTTTTAACAGCACTGTGGACATTGCATACAAAACATACTTTCAGCACTTCTGTACATCTGTCCTTGCCACAACCCCCAAACCATTATTTCACAGAGGAGTATGTGACTGTCCTCAAAGTAAATAATTACTCAGTACAAAAATAATCAATTCAACATGAAAATCACAATGGTGAAAGATGCAGAGGGTTTTTTACCCATTATTAAGTAAAGAAATTATCACACACGAAGGACTTTCTTTCACCAAAATAAAAGTAAAATGCTATGCTATGTGTCTAAATAACACATAATAGCAAGGAAAGTAAATAGTAGGTGAATACATACAGGAAATACACCTACCTTAAGATTCCAAATCATGTGAAAATTGCAATAGATTTGTCCACCAGAGAATTTTACTGCATTTTAGTTGCTACCATGCAGAGAATAAATTAAAATTTTCTCAAAACTCAAAATTCTTCTTTATTTAGTTAAAGATATAACCAACTAAAACCCCGTGCTATTACATACCACAATTATTACATGAATTTGGTGACTATACAGTCCCTACCTGAGCACTCTGCATCCCTGATGCAGGAGTGAACAGGTCACTCTGAGGTAAGAAAAGAATGAGTGACTTCTCTCTCTTTCCCCTACCTCACTCCCAAATCTTGCTAATTGGAGCAGCTGCAACCTGAGGTAAAACTGTGTGAGAGAAACTTCTTTTCATGAACATGTCAATGTTAATTCTGAAAAATATACCATGATTCAGGTCCTTATCTGAAGCGGACTCATGTCAAATTACTTTTTTTCTGCCAATGTTAAACTACCAGTGTGTACAGGCATAAAAATATATTCCACTTGTATACACTTAATCTACATGTACTTTATATTATAGATAACCATCTCTTCACCAAAATGCCTTGTCATAAAGCTAATTCTATGTCACCTTGCAAATAAAGTAAGCAAACTAAGTCCTTTAAAATGTTTGTGATGCATTAGTTTTTCTAACCCTAAGAGAGACAATGCATCTTTTTGATAATATTTGGAAATTCTTAAGTCAGTAACAGACCTGAACATGAAAGCTCCTAGGTATTTTAGTAACATTCTCCCCAGAGTGGTACATGACAAGAGGCAGTACCTTCCTCACTGCTCCCTCTGCATTGCTCAAGGACACATCTGCCCTTTTGACACAGCCTGGCAAAAGTGGGTGTTCATACTGCTTGGATGCAGACTATAATCCTTGGCCACAGCGAACTGTGTGCTGATACTGACTGTGAACTCGCTATGGTA
This sequence comes from Cettia cetti, assembly GCA_013401135.1. Taxonomy (NCBI): domain Eukaryota; kingdom Metazoa; phylum Chordata; class Aves; order Passeriformes; family Sylviidae; genus Cettia; species Cettia cetti. Next base: position 14,716 of record VZUI01019321.1, on the reverse strand, counting down.
ATTTAAACAGCAGTTATCATGCTGTACTAGGTAAAATACTTCACAGACGTTTTCTAAATCTATCCAGCTCCTTTTATGGGTCTGTTTTTGTAATCCCATTAAAGAATGAAACCTGGTTTGCTTGACGCAATCTGCTTTCCATAAGATAATGTTGAACAGTCTTACTTACACTTCTATCCTTCAACTCATTATCTGCAGAAATCTTTTTTTTATATTTATAATGTAGCCTAAAATAGATCTTATCCTGCTGGTCTGTGTTTCCCCAAGTGACACAGCTTGTGTTTTTTAACATCAGCACACCATTGATACCCTTTGCTGTCTTCTGTGACACTTTCAACTTGTCCACAGTAGTGTGAAATTTGTTCACTTTTAACATTATTAAAACAGAGGTCTCAGCTAATTCTTTAATTCATTTATTCAGACTTAACTAGTTTTATACCAATTATAATTTCCTCTTAGTAGAGACTGCCTTGTAACCTCCTCGGTCACTGGACACGGCAATCCACTTCATCACCCTCATGGCAAGATTACCTCATCCTGCTTGCTTCCAAATGCAGAAAGGAAACTTTATTGGACACATATGTCTTTACTTATTTATCAAGTAAGATAAACGTATTTGCCTACTAAGAAACCAAACCCGTTGCTAAGATTGCTTTTGTTGGTAGTATAAAGTTCAAATCCTTTCTTATTACCCTTAACTTCTATTGCATAAAAGTCCAACATTTATATGCTGTATTGTTATTGGGAAACCATTGCAGTGTACAACTTTTATTGGGAAGTTATTTCAGTGTACATATAATTCTGTCCCAATGGCAATAAAGTTCATACCTCCATTCATGGCATCAATCCTTATTTTAATCTGATTGGGTCCAGTCAGCAAATTTCTGATGGCATTGAAATCAAAAATACTTCGAAGGAGATTGAGGTAGATTTCCACAGAATCCACGATTTCCACTAGAAAAATCACACAAAAAAGAAGTGACTATGTTCACCCAAGTGAAGTTATTTCTTCCAGCTCTCTTCCACCCAACTGAAACAAGTCAGAGCACACAACCCCTATATGACACAGCTTTGCTTTGAAGTCCACAGAGGAAAAGTCTAAGGCCCTCGCTGCCTTCAGTGTGGCTACTATCAAGCTTTATGCCTTGAAAATATCAACAGCTTTGCCTGCCAGAAGACTGCAGAGAGAATGTAAGTCGACAGCTCCTATTTCACTGAAGACTCAAATGAGTCTACACCAAAGTAAACTCTTTACAGATCGTTCGGTAAACCACTGAAACACTTTGCAAGCTAAATAGGTTTATTCTCAGAGGAAAAAGATGTTCAGGACAAGTAGACACCAGAGGTTCTGTTCTGCTATATGACAGGAGTATCTATCTGCATAATTCCTTCAAGAGAGACATACAAGCTATTCTAAATTCTGGCATAAGGAGTACCTGTGTTCAGCTTGCTGTAGATGGACAACAAATTATACTTTTGCACTGTAGATATTATTGAATTAGGAAAGGAAGGCTCAGATACAACATCTGGTTTTTTGCTAAGGTCTTGATAACTTGAAATTTAAATTCATAGAAGCAGAGCACTACCATTTTTCTAGTTCTTTTGGATGTAAAACATTAAACAAAAATGAATTAATGAAAATAAGTCTGTCATAATGAAAGCAGTAACCAAACAACTGTCAAAAGCCATGCTTTTCAGTCATTTTGGAATGAATTACTTTTCCTAATTAAATTAAAAAGCATACGTTATAGAAATGCCTTTTTGTCTGGTTAACTAAGTATCTTGAAATATTTTACTTGCAAGTTAAATTATTACTGAGAATATCATCCAATTTTGCTCAGAAACACTGACCTCACACTAATGTTCTTCTTTACAGTAACATGAAAATGACACAGACATTTTTTGAGCCTGAGAAAAACACTCAGAATAGATCGTGACAATATGCTTGAAGAAACAAAAAAAGGTTCTCAAGGCTGAAAAACTATCCATAAAACCCACTTGAAAAAGAGTCAGTTCTAAAATATATGCTGAAAGTTTTAAACATGCACCAAGATTATATTATTTCCTATCTTCTACGCCCTGCTCCTAACAGCATTTTATCAGGCCCTAAGCTTTACACATATGAACAAATGTGGCAACTCTAGTGGAGCTGCTCACATGTGAAGATAAAGCACATGAAGGATTAAAGTCTAAAAATATTTTAACTCCTGCCAAACCCAACCTCAGTTGTTCCAACACCTCTGTAGCCTTGATTCACAGGACTTTTCAGTTGTATTAGCTAATACAACTGAAGAAAAAGCAGATGTTTCAAATATATCAGATAGTATCTTAAATTACTTCTTAGATTATTTTCCTTCTTTCTGCACCTTCAATCTGCATTCAAATCTATGTAACTGTATTTATTGATGCACTTATAAGCAAATTACATTGCTTCAGTAGGGTCCCCTGATAGCTGTACTGTCTCAGGTTGATGTATTCTTGGAACTTCGGATTGAGAAATGATATAAAAATAAAAAAACCATACAGAAAAACTGCAACTATTTGTATGCCCTTTAATACCTGTTTGGGAGGAGGAGTGTCTAATGGTCATTTAAAAAATACTATTTGGAGGGATTAAACAGTTTAATGACCAAAATTTAATACTGTAGCAATTCTATGATTCCAGAGTGGTGCTAGAGTTGAATTCTCTTTGCTTTTAGTTTGTCTAAAAAAGCCAAACATGTTCTTTACAATAAAATTAAAAATGCCAGCAAAATCAAAATTGAAGGACTTCTTTTAATGAAAAACTTTATTTCTCAAAATGTAAATTGTCTCAAAATGTGAAGTTTGGGTGGAAAACAAAATGGCTTTAATTCTAGGGAATTAGAAAAGTTCTTGAGGCCACAGAGTTTTATAGTATCTGAAATATATGAAATGTGCATGAAATTTGAATTACATGTCAGGACCCCTAATTTGATTTTGACTCCTTCAAGGAAACAGATAATTAGATAATTTCAAATCAATTTTAAGCATAAAAGTATTCACTATGCCTAAAATTAAACATGCGCTTACACAATCCCTTTACATCTGGAGTCAGTGGATGTGCAAATCCCACAACTTTTCAGAAAGTGTAAGCCAGAATGAATAAACTGAGAGTCTCACTTCTTACTCTTTTGTCATTTCAACTTCAATAAGTAAACCATTCCTAGGCCAAAAAGGTTTGTGTTAACTACTAGCAAGCATAAATTTGGTAAAGATACTTGGCTGAAAGATGAGGCCTGATGCACTTACATCTCTGTAACCCAGATTCCTAAAGCACAAAACAAACATAACACTTACTTATAAATGCACACAGCATTTGACACGAGCAAAAGGAGTTGGAAACCATGGTGCAGTTAGAAAACTGCGACCTAACTGCTGTCACAGAAAGATGGGACTTGAGTTACATGACTGGAGCACTGCAGCTGAGGGGTACAAGCTCTTCAGAAGAGACAGGCTGGGTCTTTTCAGACTGACAGGAGGGGTGTGGGTGTTATGCTCAATGTTAAGGAAAGGTCAGATGGAGAAGAGCTGCCTCTGATAAACAGCCACGAACAGACTGAGACCCTGTGGGTGAAAATCAAGTAGATCAACACAGGCCTCTTTGTGGTGGGGGTCTATAGGCCACCTGACGTGGGCAGTCTCCTGATGAGACCTTTCATTACAAAAAACCCCAAACCCTACCTCCACTGGCAACCTTAAACTTCACTGCAATCTCTCCTCCCTGTTTCCTGGGACTGTGGCTAGCTATTAGAATAATTGCAGCAGCTGGATCTTTCAGATCTTTCAGATGATATACAACAAGCCAATGTCATCTCCCTAGCCTTCTTTAAGGTTTTTGACACTGCACCACATGGCATCTTATCTCAGAACTGGAGAGACATGGATCTGATGGATGGACTATTCAATGAAAAAGGAGTTTGCTGGATGGACACAGCCAGAGTGTTGTGGTCAATGACTGGTGGAGTCCAGAAAGGAATGGGTTCCCTCAGGGCTCTGTCTTGGGACCAGCCAGTGCCCTTCAATATCTTCACCAATGACATCAACAGTGACATTGAAGCCTCCCTCAGCAGGTTTGCAGATGACACAAAGCTGAGCAGTGCAGCTGAAACTGCTCAGCTTTGTGTCATCATAGAAGGAAGAGATGCCATCCAGAGGGACCTGGACAAGCTTGAGAAGTGATCTGTGAGAATTTCATGAGGTTCAACAAATCTGAGCACAAAGAGCTGCACCTGGGTCGGGGCAGTTCCAGACACAGGTACAAACCAAGAGAAGAACTCATTGAGAGCAGCCCTGCAGAGAAGGACTTGGGGGCTCTTGGGAATGGAAGGCTGGACATGACGAGAAAGCCAGTTGTGTCCTGGGCTCCATCCCAAACACCGTGGCCAGCAGGGTGAGGGAGGGGATTCTGCCCCTCTGCTCCACTCTGGTGAGACCCACCCTCACCTGCAGTTCTCAGTACCAGAAAGACATGGGCCTGTTGGAGCAGGCCCAAGGTAGTGCCACAAAGATGATCAGAGGGATGGAGAACCTCTGCTATGAGGACAGGCTGAGAGATCTGGGATTGTTCAGCCAGGAGAAGGCTCAGAAGAAACCTTTTAACTGCCTTCCAGTACCTAAAAGGGAGCTTGAACAAAAAATTCTAAATCAGGCAAATAGTGTTATGCCAAGGGAGAAGGGTTTTAAACTGAAGGAGAAGGGATTTAGATTAGATTTTAGGAAAAAATTCTTTACTATGAGGATGGTGAGGTACTTGAACAGGTTGCCCAGAGAAGCTGGGGATGCCCCATCCTCGGAAGTGTTCAAAGCCAGGCTCTGAGCAACCTGATCTAATGAAAGATGTTCCTGCCCATGACAGCAGGGTTGGAACAAGATGATCCTGGAGGTACTTTCCACCACAAACCAATCTATGACTCTATACTGCCTTGTATTTTGATAACTGTTAGTAAGGCGTGCTGAAGAACTGAAGCTCTGTTTGTATAATTACCTGTTACAACTCTGCTGTGATACCAATATTTACACTCAATGGATTTAGCATGAGTAAAACACACGCACTGATACCTCGGAAAGGTTTGAATTTGTTCTCCAGATCAAATTCTTGTCTTCCTAGGCGTGATAAATCAACTCTGAGATCAGGACAAATTGCATATTCCTCCAAGGTTTTGCTGATTTGATAGATTTTTTCTGAAACTATGTCTGGAGCAGGTCCTATAACAGAAAATAATGTGGTGGGTAATTTCTTTAAAATGAAGATTTCCTATTTTAAAAATGAGTGCTATAGCAAACATTTTTCTGAACATCTTTGGGTTGCTATGGAATAAATAAAAACAAAGTACTGTGGCAAATAAGGTCTGTTCTTTCAGTACAATATAATAAAACATGGAAATACACTGCATTACTCACAACATTTTGATTCACATAGAGTATTTAAATCAATTTTTATCCAGGGGCAGGAAAGATGAGGTAACCACAGTCATATATGTTTGGGGTTATTGGTCAAAGACTTCCTTTTTTCACTCTGTATGGAATTTCAACATAGCTATTAAAGGAAAGCCTGTTCTTCAGCAGCAGGTTCTGGTGTTTCATAGAACTTCCTGCAAATGCAGGCCTGTGAAGATCAGACAGCTTGGTGTTTCACATTATTTCATCAGGAAAAAATAACACTTTTAGAAATCTTACCAGTTTGACAGTGGTGCTGTATTCCAGCTTCCCTCCACTACCTGAATGAAATTTATCTTTATTCAAAATACCTTAATTGCTCAACAATTGGCAATTACAATATGGATTGGTTATCATTCAGAAACAGAAAACACATCTTACTTGTGAGTTACTTTCATTGCTAAAGCCTAAAAAATGGCTTTTTTTCAAAGATTTACTGTCAACTAAATTCAAGTTGCAGGCTTGGTGTGAAAATTACTAGATAAATTATGCCATATGCAGTGCAAAGGTTGAGTCTGAATTGCAACTGGGTGTGAATTGCAGCAAGTCCTTTCTGCCTTATCTGACTCTGCACAGCTTATATTAAAGCTACACTTCTACTTTGAAAATTAATTCTTTTATTCCCTTTGTAGTGTTCTCTCTCCTCACCCAAAATGTCTTTGAAAGCTTTTTCAGTGAGAACTTTCCATTCCCCCAGCAATGCTGCTATTTTCAAAGCATTGCCATGTAAATTAGTGTTCTTCCATCTCAGATGCAGTGTACCAGACGGTCCAAACCAATTTAACTCTTCATTTAGCTTGCAAAATGATTTCTAAATCATTTTTCATCTAAACCACACCCATCCAAAGGGTGAGGATGCCATTAGCTACAGATCTTCCTTGATAGATGGATGTATTTTCTACTGATACTTCCAGCTATGGAGATCCCAGAGTCACTCTACACTCCCTTCTACAGCTACAGAAACAAGCCACTTCTGTTTGACCTGGATCTGCAAGAATACAGAGCAACAATAACCTTCCCTAGGAGCTTGTTGCTGTGCTTAAACACTGTCTTAGCTCAAACAACCTGCCTAATACTTAAACCACGTTTTCTCAGTTGGAACTTAAACCAACTACTTTTCATTATGGACCTGCTGATTAACATAAATAATTAAACCCCATGACCTGTGTTTAAGGAGTGTTTCATATATAAAGTTTAATTCAAATCTCTTTAAAAAGGTAAAGCACACTAGAAAGACTGCACCACCAACTGTTACCCATTTATCCAGCAGATTTTAGATGCACATGGTGTTTTAAAGTTTACAGAGTGCTAATGCATCTAGTGGTTTGGCTCTGGTATATGTGTGCTGTGACCTTGGTTTTCTTACTGGCTGACCTGTCACAGTCCCTTTAATCCCTCTGGGACTCAAAACTATTCTGTTTATAAAATCACACTCATTTAACCATGCACATTTTTCAATTACACAAGAGAGAAGGGAGAAAGCACCCCCATTTCAAGTTCTCCCACCTTCAAAATGGGGAAACATTTTATAAGCACTTTCACTTCATTTTTTTCAGATGGAAAGCACTCTACATGTGTGAAGTATACAAGATGCCAGCAACCATCACACAATGTTTTATGAGTGCACACAGATATATAATGTCAAACATATAGAACCTATAACATAACTACATGTGTTAGTTGTCAATTTTGGAAAACAATACTTTAGCTATATACAAAAATTCCCTTATTCAATGATGGAATTGCAGTGGTAAAATAGCACAACTCTCTACCGGGATAAGACCAGTTACTTCCTGGGTAAACATATAAAGTGATTTCTTCCACAGAAGACAATGAATTATACTGCTTACAGAACTTCTGAAATTACAACCTTTAAAGTAAATGCCAAGTCAAGCAACACAGAAACGTGAGGAAAACAGTGCTGCCTCATAGGCATCTTCATAAAAGGATCAGAACTGTTACAGTGATCTGGATGGCTACATTAAGGACTGTAAAAACTGGATGGCAAGTCTGTTGCTTATAGAAATTTTACAGCTACCCCAAGGTCTTCAATGACCATTTAAAGCTTATTTTTAGACCCATGTGCACAATTACACTTGTATTATTTAAAGAAAAAGAGATGCCTATGCTCTTCACAGTTTTAACAGAGCAAATCAAAAACACAGATAGCTAGTTATCCTCATAAGCCATTTCCAGCATACCAAGATGCAATGTTGTAGTGTCTAAAAAAAACATACCTCCATTGGCAACTTCAAACTTGACTCCAAATTCTCCTCCAGGTCCCCCAGGACTGTGGCTAGCTGTTAGAATAATTCCACCAGCAGCTTTGATCTTCCGGATGATACACGAAACAGCAGGTGTGGATAAGATCCCATTCTGTCCAATAACCAATCTCCCAATCTACATGGAAAAAACAAGCCAAAGTACTCTGAATAGGATTACACTTTTGAAAATTAGTATACACACACACAATAGGTATATATGTACAGGATAGAAATGGTAAAGTCTTGGTATGGAACATACTCTTTTGCAGAGAAATATACATGCAAGAATTGGTTGCATGCTTACCTGGAGCACTGACAAAAACCTGGCACATTTAACCCCAGGGACTGGATATGACAGTAAAGCAAGAGCACAGCAATGATAAGGATTTGAAAAGCTCCCAAGCACAACACTAGACTATCATCTTGCTAACAAAACTTGCCAGGTAACACCACCAATCAGCAAATCCCCTCAGATATTTGTTTAGTTTAGTGTTGACTGTGGATGCATTTGTAGGGCTGGGGCTTTAACAGAAAGAGAATTGCTTCTCACAGAGCGGCCTTTCAGCATATCCCTCCACATTTAGGACCTGCAGTCTCTTGAAGTTACACTTCTAGTGCCAAGACAGCACTTGGATGTCCTGCCCCACAAAAGGCACTGCTCCTCCTTCAGCTATCCGTGACTCCTTGGCTATTCCAAATGAGCAGGGTGTGTTTCCCAGGGCACAGCTGAGCAGGGGAAGTTCCCACCATTCTTAAAATAAAAAATAAAAAAAAACCTTTCAGGCGGTGTTATTAAACACTGACTCAATGTGCTTGGAATTATGTGCAGCTCCACTGCAAGGTTCCAATTTCAAAACCATGCCTTCATCCCCTACGCAGATACTACAGTTTCAGCTTAACATAAATAATCTAGGGGCCAACAAGAAATGTATTTACAAAGAAATACAAGGGAGTTCTAATTTCTAGGGAACGCAAAAGGAAAACGCAAAAAACCAAGGGGAGAAGGGGAGGTTAAGTGTTACAGATGAGAACTGAGGCAGCCACATAGGGAGCTTAAAAGGATATTGTCAAAGTATGGAATTTCTTAATAACATCAATATTTAAAAAAAAAAATCAAATAAACCCTCATCACCACTACTGAGCAGTAGTTTGGGAAGGGGCAGAGCAGTGCAGGGAGGCAGAGGGAAAGGCAGAACAATGAAAACAGACTGGGAGTTCAAATTCAGGTTTCATTCTCTGGTTTGAGGGAGATTTGATACCTCCACAGTCTGTGTGGCAAAGCAACAGCACAGGAGGTCTCACTACCTGCCTCCTGTCCATAAAGAGCTGTTCCTTCATTTATAGATGACCTTCTGCTGGTCACTCACAGGAGGACCTTAATGGCTACTTAGAAGTGTAAGCCCAAATAGTTTCAGAAGAGCAAAGGATCAGGAGACATTTAACCTGGTTTTGTAAGCTTTTTTAATTTTAAAAATTAAGATTACAAAAAAATTATTAACTTCTACCAGAAGTTATTTTTGATAATTCTCACCAATCACAAAATATGTCTAGTCATTTCTCCTTCACTAAGATTCACAGGATCTGCTTTTGAATTTTAAAAAATGTGCAGAAAATGCACTCTTCTATCTGACATTTCTACCTCAAGCTCTGATGAAAGAATGATTGTTTGTCTACCTGCTTCTCTTTTCCGAGTTTTTGCAGATAATTCTGAAGCCTATCGAATGTTGCTGGAAAACAGGAGAGCTAGTAAGTTAAGAAATAAACAAAAAATTATCATGGGGAAAAAAATGTGATTAAAAACCCTTGAAATTGCTTGTTTTTAATATTGTCTCTCCCTTTTTTAAAACTATGAAGCATGTAGAAAGCTAGAACAATGACTCAATCTTCCAAATACAGCTGTCAGAAATGGCTGCCAGCTCTTAAAACAGTATTGTGTATGGGTAAACAAAATCAATATGACAGCGACGACACTTCAGAAAATGCTTGAAGACAACCACCCTGCATCTATCTGGAGGTGCTCAAGGATAAATGTATTTACACTCACATGCAGGCTTATCACAAGCATGTTCTCAGTATTTCTAAATCTAAAGTAGTGAGTTTAAAGTTTTTGTCTTCACGTACAACACTGTATTTTTAAAAGTTCATAGAATACTTAAATTATTCCGAATGCACAAATTCCTAGGATTATCTCTTTGCTACATTTCATTTCTTCCCATTCAGCAGAATGTTGCACAAACCAGTTTCCCCATTTTTCTGGATGCCAAATATTAGTATAAATATTTGAGCAATTTGATTTGCCTTAAGCCCTTGACATGAGGACGCTATTTCTACACTACTTTGAAATATTATTTATTATGCTTATTTCTGTACTATAGAAATATTGCAATGTTTAGTATTCTAAATTAAGGATCCTACAAAGCAAATTAAATAAGTGATACACTACTATTTTATTTGCAGGGACTACTATAAAGTTTCACCTTATATTAAGGTCATCAGGGCTTCTCCAAAACTCCCTGAGGATAGTGCAGACCTTAGGGGTGTAAATGGGCTATCCATCTTCCTTTCCTTTTTTTCATTTTGGTGGCGAGAATACACAAAGTCATCTTTTCTCCATTCAGAATCTCTTCATTTTGAATCAAGCGTTAAACTAGCATTTAATTGTTTCTTTAATTAATTAATATCTGTTTTTTACAGACTTCTCACAATCTGAGCTAAAACAGTAACCAAACTGTACCCACATACTGACTCACAACTGAAGTTCCAGTAATATCCTTCTGAAAATCTTGAACAATTTGGTAGCATGTAATCAATCTCTGGAATTCCAAAACTTGCATGGCTACAAGATCACAAGCATGGAACATCTCTTCCAATACTGTGTCCCTGCACCACATTCTATTTTGTCACTGTACTTGCAGTAACAACAGCAGAAACAAAGATCCTCAGCAGACAGTTACAGAATAAAGTACCCTAACAAGTACTTTACAAAAACACTTTTATGCAATATTACTGCTTGCAGCTGTGCCTTTTCAGACGATTCAGCTGATTACCATGGAGTCACTTAATGCTTTTTAAAATTATTTTTCCCAGTAATCTCTCATATGCCTCAGTCAATTATACTTGAAAGAATATGAAGCAAGCAGATGACATCCTGAACAACTTGGGGATGTGCCTCCCTGTACTTTACTATAGTATCTTAAAGATAACTGAATACCACACTCAGTGTTGAAACAAAAAAAAAATCACACAGACCCAGGGAGGGAGGGAAGATTTGCACAAAAGGCCATGGAAAATAAAACTAAGATGGTATTGCATAGGAGACAAGCAGAAAACTCAACTCTCTGTCACCTCAAACTTCTCCAGCATTACTAGCAATACTCTGCAGTCTCTCTAGGATGTTGTCATGACTTTCCATATTCAGTGTAAGATCATTGCCTTCTGATCTGTGACTAAGACTTACAAACAACAGCTTCTCATTTTAATGTATCCTAAACCTGCCATCAAAAATGAGACACCCCATCCAGTTGGTGGGTCTAATGGAATATCTGCAAGTAATTCATAGAGGAATTGTATTGCCACTGCTGGAGCCTTCTACCTCAGTTCTTCCAGACATTAACGTGGACAGACACTACTACTGGCACGACACAGGTGAAAAGGGAAAGAGACCCTCAAACACTCTCCCCATAACTCCACTTTGTCAAACTGCTTGTTGCAACCCAGGACGGTAGAGGACCTCTGTCTGGCCTTCCTCATGCTCCCCCTCCTTCCCACGACATGCAGTCCCTTACCCAAACATGTTTTCTACCATCCCAGCTGTGTGCCCCACTGCAGGTGAACCCTGGTTATCCACCCTCGGATCCGAACAGAGTTGGTGGAGCGTGTGCTGCTCGCCAGGCTGCAGCTGCTGCCACCACAGGAAGGCTGTGCAGGCTGTAGCTGTGGTGCATGTACATGCACATGTGGTGCATGCACCTGCAGCCCTGTGCTGCAGCACCGAGGATGAGCAGAAGGCAGCTGACTGAGCAGGGGACCTCATCTCATTCCTTGTACTGGAGCCTATGCCAGCCGTGCTAGGCTGTTAGCACAGGGGGAATGTGGGATGAGTCACCAAGTTAGAACAAGAGGAGCCTAGCAACTCTAAAGGGCAATCCGTTTACAGATGATAATAGAAAATCACTTTTATTTCTGTACTCAGCCAGCACAACTAGCCATGACTCTCGGTATGCGTCTTCCAGGAAGGAGATTAAAGTTCAGTTTATCAGCACTGCTGGCACTCAGGGCAGCTGAACACTTTCAGTGCACCTTTCAAGCCTTTCCCACATTTCATCTGATCCAGCCAACATCAGTTCACTTCTTTCTCTGTGATACCAGCTACATGCTTTCTCATGATATTGACCTCATCCAAAGGGACAGATTTTTGTTCTCACGAGTCTTCTCTTCCTCTCCCCCTATTCATATAGCACAGCACTAAAAAATGCTGTCAAGCAGATTCAGATATTATCCCAGCAGGTATATTTTAACAGCCAAAAAATAAAACATGCAAATAGTACTAACAAAGTAAATATTAAACTTATGCATTTATGTTGTGCTTGAGAGAAGCAGAGATGAGGGTGGTCAGGGTGAAGATGTTAAAAGAGGGAACAGAACATTAGAACATGGAAATGGGAAGCCCTTTCAATAGCTTCCTACCAGCTGGGCTGCTGAATTTCTGAAGAGCGTGTCATCAGCAAGACAATCATATGTGAATTCAGATATTCGTGAGAACTGCAAGCAGAAAAGTTTGGGGTTTGGCTTCAGAAAGCAAGGGAGAAACTGTTTCTAAGAAACTTGCAGTAACTTAAGAAAGGGGAAGGTATCATCACAGCAAGGTGTCAGAATCATCTCAAACTGGAAATCTCCTGAGGTCAGAAAGATACTCAGGAGAGTATCTTTCTCAGCAAGATGGGGAATGTGACAGAAGCAACAGGAAGAGGGCAGGCTGATAGGAAAAATTAGTCAGCATAACTTGGCTGAGAAGCCCCTGCTCCTCTAAACCCTAAATTTCTTCAGCACCTCATCCTGCATTGTAACCCATTCTTGTGGCTTCTTACCAGCATGCAAGGACCTCAGCCTCAGCAGGGCACTTCTTGCTGCTGGACTCTTGCTTTACCTGCTGCACTTTATCCCGCTGGTCAACAGGTACAATTTCACCAGTGAGACTATCTCCACTGTGCTACAAGGGCAATGGGGCTAGGGAGCACCATTCTGGGTCCTGTCCCCCCTTCCTTGCAGCTCCCCACACACCAGCCCACCTCCTCTGCCCCACACTCACTCCCTGCTCCCTCCCCTGCCACTGCAGATGGAAACACTGTGCTAGTCTTGCCGCTGCCCCCACTTTGACCAGTGCCCCCCCCAGAGAGCCCTCCCACACCCTGGGCCACATAAACCCTGGGCCACATTAACCCTGGGCCACATTAACCCTGGCCTCTAACAAGTCCCTACAGGAACAGTGATTCTGCACTAGGTAGACAGTATGTAACACAGTCTCTGAAATTTCAGCATCTGCTTGATATTATCAGCATGTTGAGAACATGCTTTAGAAGTAAATTTAAAATACTCGTTACTCATACAAGCCTGGTTGGTCTTGTACGTGACAACGAATCAGCAGGGAAAATTCGAACACATATGAAAATTCATTTCAGAATTGAAAGAGCTTTTGAAAGGACTGTCTTTAAAGTACTGAGCATTTGAAAAAGAAACCTACAAAAAAAAAAAACCTATAAAAGTATATCACTCCTTTTTCCAAACCTAAAGGATCAGTCTAGGCATCATAACAAGAGATAGCAGTTTCAACTTTGCTTTGAAGTAGAAATTACAAAGCCTGCGTTATCTGGTGTTTCCAGCTTTCTGTACATACACATCCACACATGAATATGCGTGGATCTAGCAGAAGACCTAAGTTTTCTTGCTGAGTTCTTTACTACTTTCAAAACTGCACAAAAAAAAAAAAAAAAAAATTGTATGACCAGAGGTTTCTGCTACTGCTGTCTTCCTGCATTTCATAATTTGTTTGTATGTGGACCAGTGATCATTGGTCATAACTTTTCTGAAAATAAACGAAAATACCTATTATTTTCCCTTAGGTGTGGATAAAATGCTGAATTCCTCTTCCTTCAACAGTACCACTTTCCTTGAATCATTTTTAAAATATCCTGAGCAGCAGATGCTTGTCTGACACCTTTGTTTCCCAAGTTCTTATTTTTAACTCCGCTACATTTTCTCCTGTGTCTCAGCTCCCATGCCTTCCTCCTAAAATAAGGTGTGAAACAGCAGGGCTCGGCCGGCAGTCCCCAGAGGCTGCCACCGTGCCCGGCCCGTGTCACACACCGCGATGGTGCCACACACCAGCGCGCCAAGGCCCGGCGGCACCGCCCGGGGGACGCACCAACGGGGCTGCCTCGGGCACCTGAGGCGCACAGCGCTGAAATAAAGGTTCCTCCGGGCTTCACCTGAGGATGACATTGGAAGGTTCTGCCCCAGGGAGCGCCGGGGAGGGCAGAGCGCGGGTGCCGCCGCCAGGGACGGGGCGGCGGGAATCGTGAGGGGACAGCTTACCCCGTTGGCCGCGGCCATCTGCACCACGATCTCGATGGCCGTCTTGCTGAAGTACCTGCCGTCGCTGCCCACCACCATGGTGCAGCCCTGCCGGTCGCGGAGGTCGACGGAGGAGAGGAGGCTCTGCACGAAGTTGGGCAGGTAGTTGCGCTGGCTCTCGAAGAGCGCCGTGGGCCGCCGCAGGCCCCCTCCGCCCGTCGGGCGCTGGTCCTCGTAGGGCGCCGTCTGCACGGTGAGCACGGGGATGGGGCTCCGCTCCATGGCGGCTGCCGCCCGCCCGCCTCCGGCTCCGCTGGGCAGCGGCGGCCCTGGCGCAGACTGCCGAGCCGGCGCTGGGGAGCCCAGAGGCGTTCCCCGGGCGGGGCCGCGCTGGCTCGGCCCCCGGCGGCCCCCGGCAGCCCGGC
>VZUI01019317.1:0-53266 GCA_013401135.1 Cettia cetti | reverse complement strand
CCCTGGTGCTGTCCTGGTGACCCTGGTGCTGTCCTGGTGACTCTGGCGGTGTCCTGGTGACTCTGGCAGTGTCCTGATGACCCTGGTGCTGTCCTGGTGACCCTGGTGCTCTCCTGGTGACCCTGGCAGTGTCCTGGTGCTGTCCTGGTGACCCTGGCAGTGTCCTGGTGACCCTGGTGCTGTCCTGGTGACCCTGGTGCTGTCCTGGTGACCCTGGTGCTGTCCTGGTGACCCTGGCAGTGTCCTGGTGACCCTGGTGCTCTCCTGGTGACCCTGGTGCTCTCCTGGTGACCCTGGCAGTGTCCTGGTGTCCTGGTGCTCTCCTGGTGACCCTGGCAGTGTCCTGGTGACCCTGGCAGTGTCCTGGTGACCCTGGTGCTGTCCTGCACATGCTGGGGACACTTCAGCCCTGCTTTAATTCCAGTACCATGTTCCCTGGATGAAGGCAGCAGCAAAGGTCGGGAGCAGGAAGGTTTGAGGCTGTGCAGAGCTCTGTGTGCTCGGTGTCCAGCTGCTGTGGGCACTCCTGAGCTCAGCCTGGAGCTGGGATTGATCTGCATGCAGAGCCAGCAGGGCTCACGCTTTCCATATGGCAGCAGGGCAGTAGGATTTGAGAGCTCTGCTGGACAGCTCCTGCTCCAAAGCTCGTTTCCTTGCCAGGGAAATCTGCTCCTGTGCCCCTGCAGAGCAGCCCTGACACCCAAACCCTGCTGCTGCCTGAGCCTTGCACCGAATGCTTCACCCTGTGCCTGGCTCAGCTCTGGAGCATCACCTGTGCAGGCTGTGCATGTAAATCATGTATGGGAAGCATCCCGGGGATTTCAAACCTCGCCCTTTTGGCACCTGTGTTCTCATCTGTGGATGTTGCTCCTGCTCTACAGGGCTGGGATCAATGAACTTCCCTGTGAATTGCTTCTGCTGGATTTTAAGAGAAAGCAGAAGTAGCTGTTACTCACGTAAATATGCAAAACTTTGCTGGTAACAAACTGGGGGAAAAAAAAGGCTAATTAGTGTAATTACTGTCATTATAATTCTAATTTAACGGCAAAGACTTGTATTGCAGCAACATCAGAGCTGTCACATTTGCAAACTGCATAATTATATGTATTAAGTGCTGTCTCTGTTGCATCCAATGTATGAAATGGGCTGTTACCTTGGAGTGCTCCAAAAAAGAAGTCAAGATGTCACTAAAGGGCTGACTTCTCCTTGATTTTTCTGATTACCAGTGAAGGGTGAAACAAAAAGCTTGTCTAAATAAACGTCTTTTCAAAACTTCCTTGATAAAATTCATAAATAGATGGGGAGCTGGAAATGCTGAATGAAATCTTTCCAGGCTTGTCAAAGAACTCCAAGACCTGGCAGTGCTGCCACAGAAGAGCAGTTTCCAGCGTGGAAATGTGTTTTAGTTGTGTATTTCACACACAGCTCTTGGCTGAGTGCAGGTTTGGGCCAAGTGAGGACTTAAAAACTTCCAGAGAGTTCTCCCGGAGTTGTCCGTGTGCTGGGAGATGGGTTTGTTCCTCAGGCAGCATTAAACTCTTCTCATTCAGTGTTTGAAAATTGTGTTTGTCCCTGCAGTGGGAGGGCAGGGATGGTGACACTTCCTTTGCTTGCCCAGCATTCCCAGTGGGATTCACCGCCCCAGCTGGGAACTGACACAACCTCAGAGCAAAGCCTGAACCAAAGACTTCAGCTGTGGTGAGGAGGAGCAGGAAACTCAGACAGGAGCGGAGTTTTGACATGACCCACATGAAATTTCGAGCCTGACTCTTTGAACTGGGTTTTTTTCCCTCAGACCATGACATGTTGCACACCCTCCCGAGCCCCCAGCCCTCCTCCAGCAGGCTGGGGAAGAGCATCCTGTGAGACTTCCTTCGTTAATATGTATTTATGCTTCTGGAGCACTCTTGACGGTTTGTTTTCTCCCCCTTTCTACATAAAAAATGAGTTGCTTTTGTAGCACTCAGCATTGTGTTATGAATATTAATCCAGAGGGTTTATTTTTGTTATTCTAAATCTGCCTGTATCCTTTGTAAGAAGAAAAATGGGACATAATTAATCTCTCTGTTAATCTTGATATTTGCATGGAACAAGTGAAACAAGCTCTTCAAACCACTTGGTTGACTCTCGAGGAGCATTTACATTGCAGTTCAGAGGGAAACTCGAGGGCTTCTTTATTTATTTATTTCCGTCATCTAAGATTCAATACACACAGCAGGAGGCAAATTTTTCTAATTCCCAGTGAGTTTTATCTGGTTCCATGCAGCAGGACGAACCCCAGAAGTTCCCAAATCAGGCAAGAGATAAGATAAGTGTGATGGAAGGGAGTGGGTGAGCTGGTGAGGGGGATCATGAAGGAGGAGGAACCTTGAGGAAGATGGAACAAGAAGATCGTGAAGAAGGATCCTGGGGAGAGAATTCCAGCTGTGCTGCTGCAGCAGAGTCAGGGAATGTTGGGCTCAGGAGGGCTGAGCTGTGCAGAGGAATAACCCAGGGCCCTGCTCGTGCTGTCACCAACAAGGAATCTGTGCCTGGGCTCGTTTCTACCCTCCCATGAGAGGGCTGCTGCAACATTTGGGGGCCTGCTGTAGGATCAGACACAGGGGTGACCTGGATGTTCTTGGGAATGGTGTTCCCTGTGCCTCAGGGAGATGTGGGGTGCAGGAAAAATCCCATAAATTCCGGAGGAGCAGGGTCTGGCAGCAGCAGGGCTGGTACAGGGACAATTGTTTCCAGAACCAACCCGTGTGTGTGAAAATTTGAGAACCAAACTTTGACGCCTCCCGGCGCTGGGGATGTGAAGCAGAAGGAAAACAGAGTTTTATTCTCCCTCTCACCAGCCAGGTGCAAATGAGCCCCTGCATTATCTCCCTTAAAAGTTAATTTCTTCACAACACCTCTGCCAAATTGCTGAGGTGTTTCTTCTATTTTTGCCACATTTCCCTTAACTGGGCAGGGAGATGGCAGCAGCCCTGTGGCCCTGGGGATTATTTATTGAGGAGCTTGGTTTCTTCTGGTTACAAAATGACCTTTGGGGTGTGTGAATACAGAGGGTCGTGGAGCCCCCTGTCACTCCCTGTAAAACGCTTTTGGGGTACTGCTCTGTGTAACTTCCCATTCCTAAGAGTGTTTTTAATGTGATTTAAATCCTTTCAACAACTTCTCTGTAGACTGAAGAACATGGAAAATAACAACATGTAGTGGCCCCCTTGCCTGGGAATGCAGCTTCTCCCAAGTCTCTGAAGTGTAATCGAGTTAATAACTGGTTAACTACTTGCTAATGTATAATTTTCTCATTTAGCCAAGTAAGTTGTAATTAACACATGAGGCCTACGGATACATGCAGGGGTGGGAGGGGAGGGCAGGGAGGATGAATCTCATTTTCCTCCCTCTTTTTCCAAGTATGGAGAGATTAAAATGTCTTGTTCTGTGGGAATTACATTTTAATGAACTCTAATATGTACAGATCCCTTTAACGAAGGGGTTTTATCACTTCTTCTAATTACAAGGACCAGCTTGAAGCAAAAAGGCTTGAAAAGCTTTGTGTTTAGAAGGAAAAAGGAGTGGGGGGAGATCTCCATGACAAAGGACCTATCCTTCCACTGTGGAATCCACTCTCAATAATTCCTGCGGGGAGCTCTCCAAACTCTCCCGGTGCTATTGCAGATCCCATTATTTGCTTTATTCATTTTTTTTTTTTCCACCCAAGGGGATCGCTCTGATTCCAGCCCTGGAGGCTGCAGATCCCTTTTCCCGCTGGCAGCTGCTGCTGTTTCCCGCCGGGCAGGATCCCCAATTCCCCGAGTGCCGCAGGTCCCTGCGCAGTCCGGGCTGTGGCACCCCCGGAGCTGCTCGCAGCTCGGAGCCTGTAATGTCACCCTCTGTCACCAGGTGTCCCTTCAAGCTCGCCAATACTCTGCATTTATATTTACGTTTTTATACACATGCGAGGGAGATCGCAGAGATTATCCTGAGTGAAACGCCTCCCGCCAATGCCCCAGTTTTTATCTTTATTTTGTAATGGTAGCCTGAGGAGCTGATTGGGGGTTTTGTTAACAATAGTCTGGAAAAAGATTTTTAAAAAAGAAGCAGCTGTTGATGCCCCACGTTCCACAAATCTGAAATAATGGTCTAAAACCAGTGGTGTGTTTTGGGGAGGGTGGATGAAGGGAGGAAAGTCTGAGCAGAGGCAGGGTGTGGGTGCTTGGTTGCAAAAATCCCCTTCTGTGTCCGTGTTCCCGACCCTCACATGCAACAAGGCTCCCAGATCTCAGGGTTTGGGTGCCATTTCTTCTCATCAGCATAAATTATTCTCTTCTTGGAAAAATGCAAGTGCCACTGGAAAGGGAACCTGGGTGTTTCTGTGTGAAATGTGGGCTGTTGGGTTTTGGTGCCTCTAAAAACAACCCTGACTCTGGGCCAGGGGAGCTGCAGGTTTCCCTCAGCTCTCTCCTAGGCTGGATCTAGGGAGGTTAAAGTTCAGTCCTGATGGAACAAATGGATTGTCCTGGCCAGGTTCTGCACAGGATCTCCAGCCCTTCAGGACAGCCCTGGGGCTGAATTTTCCTCCTCCTCCTTCTCCAGCAGGGATCACTGCAGTGTTCCCCTCCTCCTGCAGTGTTCCCCTCCTCCTGCAGTGTTCCCCCTGCTCCTGCAGTGTTCCCCATGCTCCTGCAGTGTTCCCCTGCTCCTGCAGTGTTCCCCCTCCTCCTGCAGTGTTCCCCTCCTCCTGCAGTGTTCCCCTCCTCCTGCAGTGTTCCCCTGCTCCTGCAGTGTTCCCCCTGCTCCTCCTGCAGTGTTCCCCTCCTCCTGCAGTGTTCCCCTGCTCCTGCAGTGTTCCCCCTGCCCTCACACCTGCTGGAGCTCATGATTTCCTGGGGGTTCTTGAGGAGCTCGTTCCTAATTAACTGCAGATGGTTTCCAACTCTCAGAAATATAAATAACAGACACCTACAAAGGGAGAGGCAACAAATGCCTCAGACTCTGCTGGGCTGTGCTCTGCTCGCTGTGCCTCCTTCCTCCTGCTCCTTTTTGGAGTTCCTCCTGTGGAGCTGACAGCCATTTCCAGAGCTCCCCTCGCTGGTGGCCGTGTCCCGGTGCCATTCCGAGCTCCCGGAGTTGTAAATAAATGCCTGTGGTTGCCAGGGTGACGGGCATTGATGAGAGTCAGTCGAATAAATAAAGACGCTGGGAAATTAAACCTGGGTGTGCCAGTCCCTGTGAGCTGCTCTGAGCTGCCGTGGAGGGAGGACAGACGGACACAGGAATCCAACCCTGAGCTGGGAACCCTCCTGGACAGACAGACACAGGAACCCCAAACCCCCCTGGCTGCCCCTCTGCCCTGGACAGACAGACACAGGAACCCCAAACCCCCCCTGGCTGCCCCTCTGCCCTGGACAGACAGACCAGAAATCCAACCCTGGGCAGAATTCCACCCTGGAACCCCACACTTTGGTCCTGCCTCTGCAGAGCCCCTGAGCAGGCGAGGGCCGGGTCTGTGCCAGCCCCGAGGGGTCTGGGGACAGAGTTCAGAGATCTCTGTGGCAGTGGGACCAGCTGAAGGTTTGCATGAGGGGATTGCTCTGCACGGCTCTGCCAGAGGGCTCTGAGTGCTCTGAACGGGGCAGCACTGACTGCCTGCCCATCCCTGGGTGCTGCAGGTCAGATTCCACCTCTGGCACCTCAGCAGCTCCCAGCTGTTCTCCTTCCTGAAGTGTCTTGGTGTTGATTTCTTACTGTAACTGGGGATGAAAATCAACAGGATGTGAGCACAGTCAGCTCAGAAATGCCTCACACGTGAGAATCCTTTGTGTTTGTTCTGCTGGAGCTTGTAGGAAGCGAGACCAAGCCTGGCTGTGATATTTTGGTTCATTTGCCTGGCTCGGGGTGCTCCATTTCTCTCTGCTGTGTTTGTGCTCCTGTGTTCCAGCCTGCCCTGCCTTCCACCCAAAGGATGCTGTCAGCACCAGGCTCCTGAGGAAGGAATCCTCGAGAATCCCTGCCCAGATGGACCCTGCTGCTTCCCTCCAGGCTCCAGAGGAAGGAATCCTCGAGAACCTCTGCCCAGATGGATCCTGCTGCTTCCCTCCAGGCTCCAGAGGAAGGAATCCTCGAGAATCCCTGCCCAGATGGATCCTGCTGCTTCCCTCCAGGCTCCAGAGGAAGGAATCCTCTGAATCCCTGCCCAGATGGATCCTGCTGCTTCCCTGCAGGCTCCTGAGGAAGGAATCCTGGTGAATCCCTGCCCAGATGGATTCTGCTGCTTCCCTCCCAGCCAGGAGCTGCTGGAAGCGTCCCCCTCTGTTTGCAGCCTCCTGCACAGAAAGCAAACCCCAAAAACATATGATGAGCTGCTGCCCCTGCAGACAGCCCGAGCCTGCTGCTGTCACCAGAGCAGTCTGGGCACCTCCTCATCCTGCAGGAACAGTTGGTGTTTTGATTCCTAATTCGTTATTTTAGCTTAAATCTTGACTGCCAGGGACTGCAGAAAATAGAGCAAGGGGTTATCTGAAATAATTTGTTAGAAGGTTGGGTTTTTTTAAGGTTAATTAACTGCAAAGTTGACTTCTAAAAAAAAAATGACCCAATAAAAACCCAACTACAGAAAGGAAAAGTCTCTTTAACTTACTGCTACTCAAACCCCAGATCTCCCACAGCATTCATGGCATGGAAAAAATGCCCAGAACTTTGAATTGTCCTGCAGAAAAAACCAGATTTTTCTCTCCTCTGCCTCGTTCCCAGCACTGGAGGGATGGAGAGGAAAAGACAAGGACAGGCTGCACAAACCCGGGGGTTGTGGCGAGGGGGGTTTGCCGGGGGATGTGCAGAGTGCACGGTGTGAGGTGAGGTTGTGAACTCCAAGAGCACCTCTGTGGCAGCTGCTTGGCACATCCCAGCCCTCTCCCACCTCCGGGTATTTCTCAGTTTGCTGCTTCCTTGCCGTGTCAAAAATAATTGGAACTTCCTGCTTGATTGTGCGAGCAAATTCTTGTACGGTTTCTGGGAAAATTCACCAAGAAAACAGATTAGACTGAGGAGAGGGAAGAGCACAGGAGGTAAAAAACCCAAATAAATTACCAGAATCGCTGCCACAGGTGTTTGTACAGGGAGGGAGAACACCTGGACAGAATTCCTGCTAAAATTCCCGGGCAGGAGCAGCTCCCCGGCTGTGCTGGTGTTCGGCAGCTGCAGCTCAGCAGCTCCGGGGTCCCTCAGTGAGGGTGAAGCAGCAGCACCCGGGGCTGCACAGCCGAGGGCTCCCGATCCCCAGGATTAACCGGGAAAAGGAGGAAAAGGCGGGAAGCAAAGGCAGAAGGGATACGGGTCGTGTTCATCAGGCGTTGCAGCAGCTGCTGATGGCAGCAACACAAACCAGCCCCGCTCCAGAGGCATCAACCCCGCGGCAGCAGGGGGTTCCCCTCCCCTGAACGGCCCCGCAGCCCTGGGGGATCCTCTGGGGGATCCATGGACCCGCTGCCGGCTCAGAATTCCCGGGTAATTGCGCTCCTCACCCCCGGCACCCATCAGCAGCCCGGCTCCAGACGCTGCCCGAGCCGCGGGCATTTCCAGCCGGGCTCCCCTGCTGGAATTTGGGGGTGAAGGTGCAGGAAAGCAGCAAAGCGCCCGTGAGGAGCTGGTGAGCTCCAGAAAGGATTCCTTGGGTGGGAGATCCCTTCCTTGGGGCTCCAGGGGGGACAGGGAGAGCAGCCTGAGCGGGGGGCACGCCCGGGCAGGGCTGGGGGGCTCCTGCTGGGGATGTGGGAGCTCCTGGAGCCCCCAGAACGAGCCAGGGAGCTGCAATTGCTGCATTTGCACACGGCAACCCTGCCCTGGGTTATTCCCCCTCTCTGCTCTCACCCCGTGGCGCTGGGATGTGGTTTTGGGGCTCCTGGGAGGGAAATCTCAGCCGAAACAGGCACGGGGCTCCTGCACAGCGGGAAATTCTCTGTTCTCCCTGGGCAGAACTGCTGCTCCCCGAGCAGGGCACTGGCAGAACCAAACCTCTGGTTCCTCATTTTGTCACTCCTGTTCCTAATTCCGATTCAGAATTAATGACATGAGGAGCAAAAGAAGGGGGTTCCTGTGTTTTTAAGCTTCAAGAAGAATTTCCCCGTAGTTCTGAAACTCTCCTCTCTTTGTTGATTTGGTGTCAGAGGTTTTGTTGGTTTTGGGTTTTTTTCCCCCCAATTATTTTGCTGAAGACAAACTAAAAAAAAATCCCAGCGCTGTGAGCATAAAATTCTCCTTGATCTGTTGTTAAAGCCTGAGTACCCCCTGAAATAATAATGGGTAATAATGGCATAAATAATTAATAATCACGAGTTTTAATGAGCTGATGAGGAGGTAGAATGAGGTTGTTTAGTGAGATGTGATGGGGTTTGTGAGTACCTGCTCCAGGCAGGGTCTGTGCAGGAAGAATCCCCAGGTGTGGGTGCTGGGAGTGCCAGAGATGCTCTGCAGAGCCTGGGATGCCCCGGGCTCGGTCCCAAATGCAAATCCTCCCTTTGGAGCCCTTGAACCGCGGGAATTCCAGCCCCTGCCCCACCCCGGGGGCTGGGATGTGTCCACAGAGCCCCTGGGTGAGCCCCTGCTCAGGGGAGTGCCGAAGCACATCCCACACCTGCCGGGACCTGGGCACCCGCAGCAGATTTGCATCTTCAGCTCCGTGCCTGCCACAGCTCGGCTGCAGGGATGGAACAGAAACGGGGCAGGAGGATCCCACCCTCCCCGGGCTGCCCCTGGCACCGGGCACGGTGGCACAACCCTGAGCGGGAGGAAGCTCACACCTGTGCTGCTGTGTGTGTGCAGCATGGGCTCACACCTGTGCTGCTGTGTGTGTGCAGGTGCACTGTGAGGCTCACACCTGTGCTGCTGTGTGTGTGCAGGTGCACTGTGAGGCTCACACCTGTGCTGCTGTGTGTGTGCAGGTGCACTGTGAGGCTCACACCTGTGCTGCTGTGTGTGTGCAGCATGGGCTCACACCTGTGCTGCTGCCTCTGTCCAACCCTCAGACTGGACAGGAGGGTTTCGGGGCTGTGGTCTGTGACCAGCTCAATCAGCAATCAGAGGGAAGCCCTCTCTAATTAATTGTCTGAGTGGGACTGTCGGGAATCCGAGACAAACGTGGATCCCCCAGGGCCCTGGTGGGGGGCAGCAGCACCCCAGGCCCATGAAGCACCTCCCATCCTGCCCTCGTTTCTGAGGGCAGTAATTACAATAATTACAGTAATTACAATAATTACAATAATTTCCCCGTGTCCTTCGTGCCTCTCCCAGCAGGCAGGGAGGTTCCTCCCCGATTTTCCCTGTTTTCTGCACCAGGTCACGTCCAGCAGGATCCTGCCTGCAGCTCCTGGCATTCCTGAAGAGCCTGGGCAGGGGAATTTTCCCCTTTAAAGCAAGTGGAGCTGCTGCTCTGCCCAGCCCGGGAGCCGCTCAATTTTCACTTCAAACCCTGCTAGAATCAATCCCGAGCTGCTGGATTCATCCTGCAGGAGGCAAATCTGCCTGGAGGCACCGTGTCCTGCCCGGATGCTTTAATGAGCATCCCCTTGCAGGGCCTGAGGGTCCTGGCAGGCCCAGGGCACCACGAGGAGCAGCAGCTGGACTTTGGCTGCCCTGCTGGGCTCGGGGCTCCCGGGTGGGATTTTCTCTGCTCCGTGTGCTCAGGTTTGACTGTTCACTGCTCACACAGCAGGGCTCCTCTGTCCCTGCTGAGGGGTTTGTTGTTTCCCTGGTTTTTCTGTCTGGAGTGTGGGAAAGCCTCCTGTTGTTTCCAGAGCAGCCCTAAAGTTCTCTGCTTCCTTGATTTGTGCAAGGGGGAGCATTTGGATCACCTTTGAGGATAAAGGAATCTGATGGCAGGAAAAAGAAAACCCCAAGCTGACCAACTGAGCTGCACATTTTAATTTTGTACACAGAGCATTCTAATCCCTTCAAATCCCACAAGAAAGGAAAAGAAATGGAGATCTGCTTAGGAAAAACCCTCAGAATGGGCTTTTTTAGGAGAAGACCTCTCTGTGCTTGCAAATGGAGCTTTATTTCCCAGGCTTTAGGGGTTAGAGCCAAGCAGGCTGGCCCAGCTTTGGGCTCAGGACAATTTTTGGGTTCTCTCAGGGCTCCCTGGCGTGCAGCTGAGGAGCTGCACACAGAGAGAGCCACTGCAGGCTCCATTTCCCCCTGTCACATCCCATTTATAAACTGGGGCTGCACTGGGATGACAGCAGCCACCGAACGGGGAAGGCCTCAGAAAATAAATAGAGATGGAGGAAGTCAGAGATCATTAGAGCTGACACCACCTCACACGTTCATTAATTATGGATCCCCTTGGAAGAGGCTCGTTAGGCTGCTGGAGGGCTGCTGCAGCTTGTGGAGCACTGCACTCCACTCCTGGAAGATGGAAACAGAGCAGGCAGCACGGAGCTTCAGCTGAGCTCTCTCATGCAGCTCACGCCCAGCAGTCGAGCCTGCTCAAGGCTGGAATTGTTGCCAAGAGGTTTTTTTTTTCTCCACACTGACCTGAGAGGTGTTTTCCTCATGGCAAGGAGATTTTCTGTGTGGGAGAAGTTGTTTTCCCCCCTCATGGGCTGTGACTTTGCCAGGGAAATCCCAGCAGTCCCCAACGCAGCCCCGGGACAGAAATCAAAGTTTTGTTTCTCACCTAAAGAAACTGCAACTCCTTTCCCCCTCCCGGGCAAATCCTGTCTGTGAGGAGCAGTTCAGGTTCTCCCTTGGTTAAAGGAGGGGGAGAAGCAGCTTGGAGCAGCTGGAGGTGATCCCTGCTGGCTCCCTGCACGCTGCAGCCTCTGCAGAGCTGAGCTGGGGAGCCCTGGCGCTGTCCTGCCCCAATTAAAGCCCAGGATTAACGAGGTCTGTGTGTTCCAGAGGCAGCACGGGGGGCGTGCAGGGGCTCTGAGCTGGGGCTGGCTGGGCTGGGGGCTGCAGGGACTCCCCAGCCCCGGGGCTCTGGAGGTGGGAGCACACATCTCCGTGAGGAGATCTGCAGCACAGAGACAGGAGCCAAGAGAGAAACCCAGAGGTGTCGCTGGGAATTCCTGCAGCCCCTCCTGAGCTCCACCTGCAGTGCCTCAACTGCAGGGTTCAGCGCAGAAAATGAGTCTGGATTTAGTTTGATGTACTCCCAACAATGTATTGCGTGTTTGTAAGTGTTACAAATCAAACTCAAACGGGAAATACTCCGCTGTTCAAACATTCCTACACGTAATTGCATTTTCACTCTAATAACATTATCAGAGCATCTTTCAAGCTCCAATTAATGCAAACCTAATTCTCCTTTAATACCAGTACCAGGAGGATTTGAACTTAAGAGCACACAGATTTATCTCGGAGCTCCAGGATGATTTTCAAATGCCTTTTGTACGAGTTTCACCCTGCGTGGAGCTCACGGAGTGGAGCTGTGCTGATGGAGAGATCTGGTTTGGTGCTTCTGTCATTTGCACTGCAGTTTTTGTGCAGAATGGAGCTGTGACCTTCAGAGACCATTCTGATTATGCCAAATAATAAAAGACAGACTCTGGGAGTTAACCAAGATTCCCTGACTTCTATTCTTAGTTATTTCTGTTGTATCAATAAATATATAGAATTACTGCCACTTCTGTTTAACTGCATCTTGTCTCAGAATGGGCAGCACTAACTTTTAATTCACTTTTGGTGGCAGGGTGCAGTTAATGCAGAATGGATCATTGCAGGTAATGATGGAATGTTGCTCGTATTTTTTTTTTTTTTTACAGTGGACTTTTTTTTTTTTCCTGAGCTGTTTTAATCCACCTTTGCAGAGAACATCGAATGTAAATGTGCAGGGCAGGCAGCACAGCACATCTCAGTCATGCCTGAAGTTGCATTAACATCACAGAAGTGGTTTTTTGGGTTTTTGTTTGTTCGTTTGGGTTTTTTAATGGGAGCCCCTGAAATGAAAACAGGTGTAAAATTTGTGTCTGGTTTAAAACCTTTTCAGTGAAGTCCCATCAAACGTCCAGAGCTCGTTTGCTGCTGCTGCAGAGCCCAGGCACAGGAGAGGGGAGAGAGCAGGGCCCCTGTGCAGGGCTGGGAGATGGGAGCAGCCCAGGGCTTTTCCCTCTCCAGAGGCTGAGGGACACTGATCATCCTCTGAACCCGAGCCCAGCCTCACCCCCAGGCACACAAATTTCACATTTAGAGCCCAGCTCGTTAATTCCAGCCTGGAACTTAATGATTCTGATAAGGCCATGCCGAGGTTGGAGGCGCAGCCCTCATGGGTCTGGGAAAAGCTCCTTTTCCCAAAAAACTCAGAGTTCCCTCAGTACTGCTCGGGAACAGAGCTGGGGGAGAGGGGTTGTTCCTGTCCTGGGGCTGGAGATGTCCTTGGGACAGCTCTGTCCATCTCAGCTCTGTCCTGGGCTCTGTCCTGGGCTCTGTCCTGGCCTCTGTCCTGGGCTCTGTCCTGGGCTCTGTCCTGGGCTCTGTCCTGGCCTCTGTCCTGGGCTCTGTCCTGGCCTCTGTCCATCCCAGCTCTGTCCATCCCAGCTCTGTCCATCCCAGCTCTGTCCATCCCAGCTCTGTCCATCCTGGTTCTGTCCTGGGCTCTGTCCTGGGCTCTGTCCGTCCCCGGCCCCTCGGACACCTCGGAGAATTCCCGAACAGACGGCAGGAGCGCATTAAGCAGCACGTGGCACATGAATATTCATTTTCTTGCCTTTGTTATTTACATAAATTCAGCAAGGCAAGGCTTTTTACTGTCGCTTTAGCTTTTTAGGGTTTTTTTTGATAGAAATGTTGATCCAGCTGCACACATTTCTTTGTATTACAGCAATACCTTTTATTTTTCTCTGCCTTTTTTGCAGTTGGAAGCGAGATTAGTTTTTCTCTTTGAATGATCAGTCTGGAAATGTGCTTAAGTCAAAGGACTGCAGATGTCTCGGACTTTGTGGGGCCGGGGAGAGGCAGGTCCCGATGTTCAGAAAAAGGGAATGGTTAAAGAGGTTAAAGAGGAGCCGATGGCAGAATTTGGAGCGGGGTCAATTAGAAGACGCGGTTAATGAGATGTGATGAAACAACAGCAGAACATCCCGGGTACAAATCCAATCCAGGGATACAAACGGAGGGGAGGGGCGGGAGGCGCTGGTGGATGGGCTGTGCTCGGCTGCTGCAGCCGGGAGTGCGGGGATGCTCCGGCAGCAGAGGTTTGCCAGGGACAGCAGCAGAACCATCACTGGGGCTGTGCCCGGTGCTCGGTGAAAAGAATCCTGTGATCGATTCCAAAATCCTGTGATTGGTTCCAAAATACTGTGATCGATTCCAAAATACTGTGATTGATTGATTCCAAAGTTCTGTGATTGGTTCCAAAATCCTGTGATTGCCTTCAGAATTCTGTGATTTATTCCAGAATCCTGTGATTGGTTCCAAAGTCCTGTGATTGGTTCCAAAATCCTGTGATTGCCTTCAGAATCCTGTGATTGGTTCCAGAATCCTGTGATTGGTTCCAAAATCCTGTGATTGCCTTCAGATCCTTCAGGTTCCAGAATCCTGTGATCCCAGGATGGCATCTCTGCTCCTGAAGCCAGAGCAGCACCTGCAGCAGCTCAAACATTCCCTTCATTGCTCATTTTACCTCCCTTTGCCCCACAAAACCACTTTGGATGCATTTCCACCTGCCTGTTCTCATCAGAAGCTTTCCTGGGCTAAACCTCTGGGGTTTTTTGCTGGTTTGTAACTGTTCCCTTTTTTAATCCAGAAAAAAAGCAAAATGTGTCCTTGGGAAGTGTTAGACAGGTGAAGCAGCCACAAGTGTGTCCCACCCGGAGCTCTGCAATGCCCTCAAAAAGCTGATTTATTTATCTGGAGGTGAGGAGGATAAAGAGGGAGCAGCCATCCCCCCTTCATCTGCAACCTTCACTTAAGCTCTGAAGGTATTTTGGATAAACCACTCTGGGTTTGGCCTAAAATACACTTCCCATCCTGCCCCAGTGGGAGTGAAATAAAATCATTATCAGTTATCACACAGAGAGATTTAAATTAAGGATTTTTGGTTGGGTTTTTTTTTTGTGGTTTTTTTTTTTTTTTTACCTTCATGAAACTGAACTTCTAAAACAAAACCTCGGAGAAGAGGAATTAATTGCTGGATCTGCACTGAATCACCAAGAGACCCGGTTTTATTTCTGAAAGTGCTTCATCAGGAGGAATTCACGTGGAGGAAAACCAGGCATGTCCCACTTATCGAACACAAGGATGTCCAGGATGTTTAATTATCTTCTGATTAATTAATTTAACATTAAAGCAGGCAAGGACTGCAGCGTGCTCGGTACCTGCGTGCACCCCCAGCTCTGCTGAGTTAAAGGCACCTTGTGGCTCTCACCTGCAGCTCTGTAAATGAATTATTTCATTCCTGAGCTCCTTCATTACCCCGAGGAGATGCACAGAACACGCCGGGCTCAGGTGATTTGCAGCATCTGTGCTGAGGATTTAATGCACTCCTGTTTGCAAGGATAGAACACAGGGTAGAGCAGGAGTGGGGCAGCAGCTGAGGGGGCTGGGAGCCTCCCTGGGCACTCAGCGTGGGCAGGGAGGAGTTTCCCTCGGGATATCCTGGAGTTCCCCTCGGGATATCCTGGAGTTCCCCTCGGGTTATCCTGGAGTTTTCCTCGGGTTATCCTGGAGTTCCCCTCGGGATATCCTGGAGTTTCCCTCGGGATATCCTGGAGTTTTCCTCGGGTTATCCTGGAGTTTCCCTCGGGTTATCCTGGAGTTTCCCTCGGGTTATCCTGGAGTTCCCCTCGGGTTATCCTGGAGTTTCCCTCGGGTTATCCTGGAGTTTCCCTCGGGATATCCTGGAGTTTCCCTCGGGTTATCCTGGAGATCTGATGGAAATGTGACACAGACACGAACACCAGGGGTCACACCAGCGTGGCACTGCCCCCAGTGACCCTTGGCCACGTGGAGACACCTCTGGTGTCCCCAAAAGTCCCTCGGAGGTAGGAGAGGGAATATTTAATGTGACCAGACAGATTGATTGCTCCAGGACGGCCGATCTGCAGCGCCTAATTAGTCAATCAAGTCAAATTGTGCTTGGCAAACCTGGCACAGTTGCATTGCAAGAGGAGCATAGAGAGGATTCTGCTTTTGTTAGAGTGGTGGGAGGTTTCTTTGGGAAACACGAGGAATTCTTTGGGAAACACGAGGAATTCTTTGGGAAACACGAGGAATTCTTTGGGAAACACAAGGAATTCTTTGGGAAACACGAGGAATTCTTTGGGAAACATGAGGAATTCTTTGGGGATCGCAACGATTTCTTTGGGAATCACAAGGGTTTCTTTGGGAATCACAAGGGTTTCTTTGGGAATCACAAGGATTTCTTTGGGAAACATGAGGATTTCTTTAGGAATCACAAGGGTTTCTTTGGGTATCACAAAAGTTTCTTTGGGGATCACAAGGGTTTCTTTGGGGATCACAAGGGTTTCTTTGGGGATCACAAGGGTTTCTTTGGGGATCACAAGGGTTTCTTTGGGAATTACAAAAGTTTCTTTGGGGATCACAAGGGTTTCTTTGGGGATCACAAGGATTTCTTTGGGAATCACAAGGGTTTCCTTGGGAAGCATGAGGAGGGAGCTCCCAGAGCAGTTCCTGGCCTGGCTGCACAGGGAGCAGCAGTTTGGGCCTGTGGGCTGCCTGTGCTTCCATCCGGGGCTCCTGGGGTGCCCTGGGGGCGCTGCCCGGCCCTGCCCCGTGCTGGGCAGGGATCACCCAGGGGCTGCAGCTCTCTGGGCATTGCTGTCCTGCTCGGCTGGCCCTGAAGCACAATCAGGGACCCCGAGAGTCCTGCCTGAGGCCAGCAGGGGCACGGGGAGGGCTCTGTGCTGGGGTCCCGCCCTGGGAATGGCTTCGGGGGCACTGCAGACACAAGGGAGGCTTTTCTTTCACTGCCTCCTTCCAAAGGCTGCCACACGGGATCTGTAATTAAATGTGCATCCTTTGGAGGCCGGAGAGATGGATTTACTGCCGTGGGAGGCACGGATATTAGAGTGAGAAACCACTTCATACATCATCTTCCTCTGTGGAAGTGGAGTTCGGTTTCTGTCTAAATCCGGCAGCCTGGTAATAAAACTTAATTCATAAATTATAGATGGGCTCGGGGTTTTCTTTGTGGGTTTTCTTTGTGGGTTTTCTTTGTTTTGTTTTGTCGCTCCTGCCTCCCGACCCCCCTCCCTTCCTGTCCAGGTAAATGCTGAAGTATTTAAAGGGCTCCCGGCGCAGGTTGGGCACTCCGAGGATGAATCAGCCTGTCAGGCTCGGCCCGGAGGCTGCAGACAATGCGCAGCGCTTGTCACGGTTACTTAGCAACTCCAGCTGAAGAGTTCAGGTAGAAAACGCTGTCATTCCACGGCTGAGATCTCCTCTCCCCCTCCTCTCTGTACACAGGGGTTTTTTCCCCCCAACAGATAAAGAGTTTTGTACGTTTTAATGATCTTTCAAATCGAGTTTCCAAAAGAGCTGCTGTTCCTGCGGGGCAGTTGGGAGGAAATGATGAGTTTGGAGGATCTGAGGGTGGCTCACAACAAGAGCAGGAGGATAAAACCTCCAGGATGGATTAAAACACCCCGGTGTCCCCTGGGGAGCTGGGCCGTCCTGCCGGCATCCTCCTCCCTGAGAGCTGAGAGCAGCAGGCGTGTGCAGGCACTGGGAGGAGAGGCTGCTCTGCACTGGGAGCACTGGGAGGAGAGGCTGCTCTGCACTGGGAGCACTGGGAGGGGAGGCTGCTCTGCACTGGGAGCACTGGGAGGGGAGGCTGCTCTGCCCTGGTGGCACTGGGAGGAGAGGCTGCTCTGCCCTGGTGGCACTGGTGGCACTGGCAGGGCAGGGGAGGCTGCTCTGCACTTTGCTGGCCCTGCTGAGGACCCCGAGCTTGCCGGGAGGGGCCCGGGGGCTCCCCCAGCTGCCTCCCCCTGGCAGATTTGCCTCTGGCAGCAGGTTTAAAATAATCGCAGCTCTGAAAGGTTTGTGAAAGCCTGGGGTGAGCGTTGGCTGAGCATCGGCAGCCCAAACACAGCCAGAGCCTGCAGGCTGTGAGAGGATGAGGAGCACGGGCTGCAGGGGAGGCACGGTGGGGTTCAGGTGAGCTGGGTGGGGCAGAGCAGCAGCCCCTGGCACCGAGCCTCAGCCCTCCAGCTTTGAACTGGACAAAAGCCTGGCTGCTCCGGGCCGTGGGAGCTGAGGAAATCCGGGATTCTGCTCCGGGGGTGGGGCTGGGCAGGCACTGCCACCTCTGTGTCCCTGCAGGGCAGAGCTGCTGGCACCATCAGCCCTCTCCTCCTGGCAGCACCCCAGAGCCTTCTGGAAAACGTGTCTGTGGGACAGGGATGGGGAAAAGGGGCTTTAATCTGAGCAGGGAATTATCCAGGACCTCTGGACCTCCCCTGTGGGATGGGGACAGGCTCTGGGCAGAGCACCCCAAACCCTTTCAGAGCTCCTGCAGCAGCTCGTGGCCTCCCCAGGAGCCCGGCAGGGAGAGAAGCTGCCCCACCCCAACCTGTGCTGCTCAGGGCTGCTCAGAACGCTCAGAAAAGGCTCCAGGGGATCCGTGAGGAGGAAATGGAGCCCCTTAAGGACATGGGGCTGATTCGAGCTGCCAGAAAGAGCGGGAGTAAACAGTGCAATCAATGCCTCTATAAATACACACTCATTTGCCTGCAGTTCTCTTTCTCCTCCTTTGTGTCTTGGTTTGAAAGGCAGGTATCTGCTGAGGGAGGAGAGCAGGAGCTTCCCTTGGGAGGGAAGATGTAACCCCCTTCCCTCCAAATTATAATTTTGTATAATTTATATACATGTATAATTGTATATATGTAAATATGTGTATATGTATATATGTGTGCGTGTGCGTGTGTGTGTGTCTATAAAAATATAAATAATTTATAAAATTCCCAGGGAAAGGGGAACAAGGGGACAGTGCTGCATCCAGAAACTCCGAGGTGCAAGAAGGAAATTGCTGTAAATGTGAGGATATTTGGCATTTCAGGGGAAATGGAAGATGTGGGCAGCTGCACTGTGGGCTCCCATTTTTGGGCCGTGAACAACGTGCCCAAGCCCTGCTCAGATAAATAACAAGGCAATCCCTAAATGTGGCTGTGCTTTATTTATTGTTTGCAGGATTTTTATGTGCTGGTGTTACATCTTGTGCTGCCATTGATTTTCACGGGCTGTGTAATTTAAGTGTGCGTTGATTCATTGGCTTTCCAGAGCCCTACATCTGTTCCTGTAATCACCTGGCTTGGGCTGGGAGGAAAACTCTGCAGTCTGGGGCTGTTCTTGCTCTTCCCTCCTCACCCTCTCTGATCTCTGCATTTGTTTAGGTTTTTAGGAGCTAAAAAACTAAACAAATGATTCTTTGTGTAGCCTGGAATGACATCCCAGCTCGGGGTTCCCTTGGACACGCTGCTGACAGGTGATCAAGGTGTTTTACAAGGGGCTGGCTTCAGGGAAAACTGAAAATATCCTTTAACATTAGGAATGTGCTGGGAACGCTTTCCTCCCCCTGCCCAGGACCAGGAAGATCGTGGTTACGTTATTTTATTCCTGCACTTCCACGGTGATTTTGTTGGTATTTTATTACTGCACTCCCACAACGGTTGGTCCACCCAGGGCTGTAAATAACCATCAGGATCTCACCGGGGTGAGCTCACGGAGACGATTATGCAGCACCATCGTGTTAGGTGGTATCACCTGAATGCCAGCCTGGCATTTCCTGTAGGAAATCCGGGGGCCTCTCAGGAGTTTGGAGAAAATGGTGATGTAAAGGTCATCAGCTGCCAGCTGCCCTTAACAGGGAATTGACTCCTGTGGAGTAATGAAAGGGGGTAAAGTGTAAGCCTGAGGAATAAACTGCATCCCACTCTGGGCCTGTCTTTTTTAAATTATTTGTTGCGTGATTGTTATTAAAAAAATAAAAACAAACCCAAAAAAACCCCCAGAAAGCCTTGCTTGTACTCAATTTATAAAAGGGGCTTGTGGAATGTTTATTTCCTCTGAAGAGCTGTGGACAAGAGAAGGGGAGGGAAAACGAAAGTCATCGATTAAGCTTTCCCCAGCTGTTAAATGGTTTGGAGTGGTTGGTGGTGGTGGGATTTTTATTGGAGCTTTTTTCCCAAACAGGTTCTCAGGTGGAGAGCAGTTAATTCATCAGAGCAGGGAGAATTTGGGTTAAATGCATTCAGAAGTTGGTGTGCAGCAGGGTCAGCCCTTCCAGGCTCAGCCCTCACAGGGTGGGCTCGGGGGTTTTTGGCCCAGGTCAAGGGTCCTGCCCAGCCCTGCTTTTCTTCTACCCGAGGGGAGACAATTTCTGCAGAGCTGTTCACTGCCTTGGCTGAAAATCCCCTCACAGAACCTCTTTAAGCCCGCAGATGATGCTGTGCATATCATTCTTTTCTAAATCAAAGTGTGGGATCAAGTGTGAGGTTCACAGAGAGGTTTAGACTCAAAGATTGGTGCTCCAAGGGCGGTGTTGCTGATGCAGATGAGCATCTACCTTTCAGTATTAAGCTTCGAGTTTCCACAGACTTGGCTTTTTATAAAACACCAGAGCTGAAATGGAGACGGAAGGGGGATAATCCTGGCCCTGCTTGTGATCTCAGCTGCCCCTGTGACCCTTTCCTGCGGCATCAGCTGCGTTCTCAGGAGCTTTGTGCTTCCTTCTCCGCATTTCCTGCTGAAGGATGAAAGCAGCGGCTGCTGCAGGGCCGGATCGTGCCGCGGTTGTGTCCGGGGGGGGCCGTGACCTGCTGGTGGGGACGGGCAGACCCCGCCGTGGGGGCTCTGAGCCCTTCCCGGGGCTGCTGGGCTGCCCTGAGGGGCAGAGGGGCTCTGCAGCCCCGGGAGGGGCTGTGCTGTGCTGGGAGGACAATTAGCGAGGCGTTAATTGGCAGCCTGGGAAGGGCACAGGGCCAGAGGTGAGCGCTGCTTCCTCCTCTGAGCCCCCGGGACTGAAGCGGGCAGGGCAGGAGAGGGAACGGCAGGAGACGGAGGGATCGGAGCGGCGCCTTTGGGCAGCAGGGCGTGTCCCCGGTGGGCGTGTCCGCTGTGGGTGTGTCACCTGTGGATGTGTCTTGTTGGATCCCTGGTGCTGGGCATGTCCCCTGCTGGCTGTGTCCTCTGTGGGCGTGTCCCCTGTGGGAGTGTCCTGTTGAATCCCTTGTGCTGGGCGTGTCCTGCAATGGGCGTGCCCTGTGTTGGGTGTGTCCTCTGTGGGTGTGTCCTGTGTTGGGCGTGTCCCCTGTGGGCGTGTCCCATTGGCTCCCTGCTGCTGGGTGTGTCCTCTGTGGGTGTGTCCTGTGTTGGGTGTGTCCTCTGTGGGTGTGTCCTGTGTTGGGTGTGTCCTCTGTGGGCGTGTCCCCTGTGGGTGTGTTCCCTGTGGGCGTGTCCCATTGGCTCCCTGCTGCTGGGTGTCTCTGCAGCCAGACCAAGCCCCCCTTCACCCCCTCCCCCCAGGGGGGCCCTGCACCCCTCCTGCTGGGTTCCAGGGGTGCCCCCAGAGCCCCGGGAGGGGTGGGCAGTGCAGTCGGGGGGGCTCCTCCCCTGGATTTTCCAGAGCCCCCGGGGGTGTCACCGCTGGCTGTGTGCAGCTGATCCCCCGGGCAGCCCAGGGCAGCCAGCAGGGCTTTCATTTAAGAACCCCCCAGCAGTGGCTCCCGCTCACAGAGATGTTGCAAAGTGATTTTGTGCACTTCTTAATTAAGACCTGCTCGCAGGAAAAATC
The DNA here is from genome assembly GCA_013401135.1 of Cettia cetti. Lineage (NCBI taxonomy): Eukaryota > Metazoa > Chordata > Aves > Passeriformes > Sylviidae > Cettia > Cettia cetti. The sequence continues at coordinate 32,529 of VZUI01019317.1, read as the reverse complement.
CTAATCCATTAGAGGTCGATTTATGCCTTGAAGCAAGGTCAATTTTTCTTTTCCTTTCTTAAATCCATGCGAAAGTGGAACTTGCTCAGTGTGTGAGCTTGATTTTGGCTTTTTTATCTGTTTAGAATTTTGATGTCTGATTGCTGCTGCTCAGCGAATGGCACAGAACAAGTCCTGGGTTTTGTGAGTTTTGTTTCTGGTCCGCTGCTCTCCCTTGCTCTTGAATAATGAGAACTGGAGCGGGAAGTGTCTGATTTGCCACTTTTGCACCTGTTTTAACCCAGTGTCTCTTTTACACTCATATTAATTAATTAAAGTGCCTGGAATAGAAATAGATATAAAACATACATGGAAACATCCTGCACCTTTTTGCTGGTGTTTCCAGTGCAGTCATCGAGTGGAGATAAGGAGAAATCTCATAAAATTTGATATAATTTAATCCTGGACTTGCAGAAACAACTGCATGCCATGGTGGGCACCCACCACAGCCTTGCTGTGCCTTTTACTGGTTGAACTGGGATGAAGAGAGCAGAGAGCCTTTCCCTGGCTGTGCTTGGCAGAAGGATGTTTTTGGAATTCCTCAGCAGCCCTTGGAGATGTCCAGTCATGTCTGATGAGCTCGAGCAGAGCTTGCTGCTAAACCAACCTTGATAATCCCAGCCCCCCGAGGCTGCTGCTCTGCCAGGGATTAATTCCTGCCAGCCTCGGCCTCCACAAACCCTGCCAAGGCAAAAATCACATCCACTCACAGGGCTGAGGAGCAAAACAAAACAAAAATTAAAAACACTTTTAAAGATGGAGCCTGGAGAGTCTGAAGAAAATTCTGGATATGTTATAAACCCAGCCTGAGATGAGTGCAGCCCACTCAGGGTACCTGGAGCTGCTTGGCCAGTTTCTCCCGAGCAAAGCTGTTGTTCATGACTGAGCTGGGAAATTTGGGATTTCTGTCACTCCAGGCTCTCATTTGAGGGAGCATTTGCACAAACTGGGGCTGTGGGCAGGATTCCCCCAGGCTGGGAGAACACCAGCCAGGGCGGCCTGGGGAAAACACATCCCTGAGCTTAATTGCAGTAAACCCCGGGAATTTATGCTGCTCTCTGCTGTAAACCCGGCAAATTGGATGGGCAGGGGAAAAAAAAAAGCAGAGAATGAAACATGAAGTAAAAACCTTCCCTGAAGAGTGAGATCCTTTGAAGTGGGCTAATCCCAGCCCCGGGAGGATAAGAGGGGTGCAGAAAGCCGAGCAGGAATTTGTGATTGAAGGTTCCTGGTGAGGAGCAGAGCGGAATCTGTTCAGCCTCTGAGCGCTGTGACTTTGAGGGAGCATCCGTCTGCCTGCCAGCTCTGAAGAGTTAACTCCGTGCCTCCTTCAGGGAGTGCAGGCACAGCTGGTGGGGGCTCTGCTGAAAGGAAAAGCCTCTGGCAAGTTCCTGCTCTGCAGGGAGAGGAGCAGGGCTTTGCACAGACAGATGAAGCTGTTGCTCAGGATGGAGCTGCTGTTCTCTGTCCAGCTGCTGCCCGCAGAACAATTTGTATTCTCTGAGGGGCTGCTTTTTCTCTGCCTTCACTCTCCAAAGTTCAAGCTCCTCTTCTGGAAGTTGCATTTAACCTTTAAGAAACAAGCTGAAGTCTCTGTCCGTGACCTTGGAGGATGGGGGCAGAGAGGGGAAGAAATATCACAGCGTCTCACCAGAGACACCTTTAAAGTGCCTAACAAGGCATTCACTTGAAAACGGGAGAAAAGGACACTTAACTCGAGTGACAGGAGCTGGAGAGGGGCAGAGGAACATCCCCCACAGCCACGCTCAGGACGGGGGATGACAGACACAGGAGCCGTGTGGCAGTGTCCCCTTTGTCACACGAGTCCTGGAAAAGGTGCCGGGGAAGGGAGATAAGGGCAGGGCAGAGCGGGGAGAATGGAGCCGTTCATGGGGGGCGGCTTTCACAATGGATGGAAAGGTTACGGAGCGCAGATTCCAGGTGATAATGCTGAGAGGAAATGTCACTGCTCCCCTCTCTTCTCCCTTCTCCTTTCCTGTTGATGCTCGGGTCCTGTGGCACAAGGAGGGGTCACCGCCGCTGCTTTTCAGCCGTGTGGAGGCCGAGGCTGATGGTGATGCCGATGGTTTGTCTGGTGCGGTGCGGGGAAGGGACTGGGTCCCTGTGAGGCTGGGAGAGAACAGCAGCTGCTGCGGAATCGACCCCGGGCGTGATGGGAACCTTCGGGCAGCCCCTCCGCGGTGGCGGCTGAGGATGACTCCGGTGCCTGCGCTGCTGGGGGGCCGCGAGGGGCTGCCCTGACCGCACAGGCGGCAGCTGGGGCTGAGTGTGGCAGTGTCGGAGGAGCATCTGCGGGGTCGGGCAGCGGCGCTGGGGCCGCTCTGTGGCCGCTGCGTCCCCGGCAGGAGCTGCAGCTCCCTCCCCAAAATCTCCTCTCCGGTGTCAGGGCTGAGCAGGGAGATCAGCTGCGCTGTTTGGCACCAGTCGGTGCCGCTGCCCGTGCTGTGCCACCCCTCGGGGTCATCGGGATCATCGGGATAGTTGGAGTTGTCGGGGGCTGGGGTGGGCTCCGGGCACAGACCCCGGGGCAGGCTCAGCACGGGGTACCTGCTGTGGCACAGGCGCTCACCTCTCTGCAGAGCTGTAATTGACTTCGGGAGGTTACCATGGCAACCCCGCAATTAATTAAAGTGCCTGGGCATGGGAAGTTTATGGATGCAGAGAACATTTTCATATATAAATAGTGCAATCTGTTTGTGCTATGAGGATTTGCCCCTTCCCTGTTTCTCCTCTGGTCTCAGCCGAGAAACTGGGCTTTGTGTTGTTGTTTTTTGGGGGTTTTTTCCCTTTTTTTCTTTCCCCTTTGGGGATTGATAAATCACCCAGTTATTGCCCCTGGAGTGGGTAAATAAAGTCCCTGCAGTTCGTGTCCACCTGCTGAATGCTGAGTGAGCAGCACAGGACGGGGATGAGCCCTCCCAGGGCACCCCAGGGCGCTGTCCCCATCCTCTCCTGTGCCCTGGGGTGCCCCGGGGTGCCCTGGGGTGCTCTGCTGGCCTGGGCACTGATGTTCTCCTGCCTGTGCCGTGCTCCCGGCTCTGCCCTGACAGGACAAGGCTCCCCCGTGCTGCTGGAGCCCAGCCCGGCAGTGCCACACCAAATGCAGGCCCGGGCAGGCAGCAGGGCCCTGCCTCCGCCCCTGCTCTTTGTGGGGGCTTTGTGAGCTCCTTTACAGAGGGAAATCACAGCAAATTTACAGAGGAAAATCTCCAGCACCCCTGGGCCCTGCACTCGGAGCTGCCAGTGGAACACGGGGGGCTCGGCAGGTTCCCTCTCCAGGTTTGATCCTTTCCCTCTCCAGGTTTGGTCCTTTTCCTCTCCAGGTTTGATCCTTTCCTCTCCAGGTGAGATTCCTTTTTCTCTCCAGGTTTGATTCCTTTTCCTCTCCAGGTTTGATTCCTTTTCCTCTCCAGGTTTGATTCCTTTTCCTCTCCAGGTTTGATTCCTTTTTCTCTCCAGCTTTGATTCCTTTCCTCTCCAGGTTTGATTCCTTTCCTCTCCAGGTCTGGTCCTTTCCTCTCCAGGTTTGGTTCTTCCCCTTTCAGAGCCGATTTTGCTGCTCTGGGTTTTGCCCCGGGCTGGGCTGGAGCTCCCTGTGCTCTCTGCTGTCTCGGTGTCCTGGAGCAGCCCCGATCTGAAGCTGCTGCCACGAGAGGGGCACGTTCCAGGGGTGCTCCCCTGCCCTCCCCTGCCCTTCCACCCCCGGGAGGGTGCGGATTTCACTCCCCAGCCTTCCTCCCTTCCCTCCCATTATTCCATCGTTTTATCCTCATGTTCTCCAATGCACTGGGGATTTCTAAATGGTGTGTAAAATGAACATCTGCCACTGGCAGGGTTGGCACATCTGGATCCATTAATTTTTCATTATTTCCCCGTGTTGGAGGTCAGATGTTCACGACGTGGTAATGCAAAAGATTCCACTGGTGGGTTTAATGTCTCTGAAGCAGATAATTCTATTTACAAAAGTGTTTTAAACCCCCAAACTGTGAGAGCTAACTGCTAGAAAGGTTTCATTTTCTAATTATATATATATTTCATTTTCTAATTATATATTTGTTTAATCAAGAATCCTACAGAACCTATCCAAACACCAACCCATTTATGACTTACAAAAGTTTGGAAAGTGGATTCTTCTTCTCTCTCTTGTTTCCTGGGTAGCTCTGCTGGGGTTTGCTCCATCACCCGTGTGCTTTTTACCTCTCTCCTGTTTTAAGCAGGAGCAATCCCTTATTGGCGTTCAGAGTTTGGAAGCAGGATAAATAGAGGTTAAATATATTAAATATACAATGCTGACAGGCTCTAAGGTAACTCTGTTTTGGCCCATTGTCACTTTTCTTTGGTGCCACCAGGGAGGTGCCCTGACCCCAGGGGCTCTGGAGCTCTCCCAGGGGAATTTGTGCTCGTGTGGTAAAAAATGATCAGTAAAATTTGGAGTTATGGCCTCAGTGCCGTGCCCAGGGCCGGGATTTCAGTTTCCTCCCTGCACCCCAGACCAGCTCACCCCAGTCCTTCCCTCCCTGCCTGGGGCTGGGCCGCTCCCTCCTGGTGCTCCCAGCAAAGCAAATGTCACCCAAAGGTCACTCAGCAGCACAGAGCTCTGCCGGAGTGGAGCTTGAATTTCAATGGGAAGGGGGGAAAAAAAATGAAGGAGGAAAGTTTTAATTTTTTTGGCATTTGCTGCGTGTGGAGCAGCATCGCCTCGGGCCGGGCTGGTGCTGCCTGGGAACAGCAGTGCTGCAAAGCTCAGCCCGGCTCAGGCTCCCCACTCCCACCTGGAAGGGCAAAGCCAAGGACAGGGAAGGGACAAGGAAGGGAGGGACGCAGCTGAGCCTCTGCAGGGCAGCGTTTTAACCTGAATTCCGGGCAGGGAGACGATGCTACCCCTGAAATCCTCGCTGTGTTCGCTCCCAGCTGCCTCCTCCTTCAGCCTTGAGCCGGCCCAAAACACTCCGAATTTGGGAGGCTGGCACAGAGATTTGTTCCCCCCCCCAAGCTGCTAATCCAGCAGCTGACATTTAATGCCAAGCTTGGTCCTGTGTTGGAAAAATGAATTTATTGCTTCTCTGTGGCAGCTTCTCCCCTGCACCCCCCCGTGCCTCCCCCCGTGCCAGATGCCAGCCTGGAGCAGCAGTGGCAGCCCCGGCAGTGGCAGCAGTGGCAGCCCCGGGGACACCGGCGGTGACAGATGTCTGCAGGAGCAGGGATGATGTTTTCCCGTGCCTCGCTCTGGGCCCAGGGATTCTCTGTCCTGGAATTTGGGGTGTCACAGAAATGGCTCAGTCCAGCCCTGGGGATCCTCGGGGCAGAATTTCGGGCGCTCGGGGCTGGCTCAGGCACAGATCTGTGCGAGGTTTATCCTCCTGCAGGTCCAGAGCCCGCCGAGCAGGGGACAGCAGTGATCTGTCACCTCTGAGCGTCCCCTGCAGCCCTGCCTGTGACCTGAGATCTGAGATCCGTGTCCTGCGCAGCCTGACCCGGGAATTGCCCCTTGAAACCTCCCAAGGCGCAGCAAAATCCTCTCCTGGGTGTTCCCGCAGCCACAGCGAGCCCTCCCGGTTACAGACCCGTGCGCTCCGGCCCCGATGGGGCTGTAACAGCAGAGACCCCTCGCCAGCTGCTGAGCGCCCTGCCCGCTAAAGCTCGGCCGCTTTCCCACCTCCCGCAGGCTGCTGAGCACCTGGGAATTATTTTCTCTGTGTGGGGCAGCATCTGACGGGTTTTTCAGTTGTTCGTAGCTTGAAACGCTTTCCTTTGCAGGCTGTGAACTGATTTTATTTCCTGGCTGATCCCTGGGGTCCCTCCCGGCCCCGTCACCCACAATGGGCGCGTTAATGGCAGTAATTACGGTGTGAGCACCCTGACTTTGGGCGGTCAGTGACCCAAACCGTCTCCATTTATCCTTCCCGAGCGCACTCAGCTGAATTAACTGCTCTGCAAAGCGCTGAGCTGCTCCCGGGGCGCTCAGCGTCTCCTGCCCGCGCTGAGGTGAGGCTGCTGCTGTTTGTCCTCGGGCTGTGCGCGGACACCCAGGAGGCGAGCAGAGCTTTTCTGGGGAGAGGAAAAGGTCCTGGCAGAGCAGAGCCCTGCTCGGGTGTGGTTTGAGGAGAGAGACCGGGCAGTGCTGCTGCAGAGCCTTGCTCAGCTCAGTGAGGGTGTCAGGGCAGCATCACCCGCAGCCTGCCCGGGGAACCCTCAGAGCATCCTGGCAGCCTCTCCTTGCCCTTTTTTTCGTGCCTCTCTTTCTCTCTGCAGTGAATTTATCTCTGGAAAGGATTTCCCCTGCCCTTGTCCCCCCGCAGCTCCTCGGGACGCTGCAGTGCCGGGGCAGGAGCAGCTCGGCCAGGCTGGAGGAGGATCCTGCAGCAGGAGCAGCTCAGCCAGGCCCAGAGGAGGATGCTGCTGCAGTGCTGGGGCAGGAACAGCTCAGCCAGGCTCAGAGGAGGATGCTGCTGCAGTGCTGGGGCAGGAACAGCTCAGCCAGGCTCAGAGGAGGATGCTGCTGCAGTGTCAGGGCAGGAACAGCTCAGCCAGACCCGGAGGATGCTGCTGCAGTGCCCGGGGTGCTCCCAAGGCACGCACGGATTTGTTTTGGCCCTGAGGCTGCTCCGGGGAGCCCAAACCCCTCCCTGGCTGCTGCTCCATCCTCCAGAGCGGATTTGTTCAGCCCGGTGGGATGGAAAGGCAGGAAGGGTCCCTGATGGGATGGAAAGGCAGGAAGGGACCCTGATGGGATGGAACGGGCAGGAAGGGTCCCTGATGGGATGGAACGGGCAGGAAGGGACCCTGATGGGATGGAACGGGCAGGAAGGGACCCTGATGGGATGGAACGGGCAGGAAGGGTCCCGGCCCGGCTGGGGGTGGGAGGGTTCCCGGTCTCGGCTCTGCCAGCCCCATCCCTGTGCTGCAGAGCCCGCGACAGTCACGGATAAACCCGGGGACATCTCGGGTGGCTGCACTGCGGTTTGAATGAAAGGTCTCGGAGGAAGGGTCGGCGGCCTGTGAGGAATCAATCTTTGATGAGCAGCCTTGGCTGTGCTGCAATATTGATGAGGGCTGGAGCTGCCCTGACAAGGCAGAGTTCAGCGCCGGGGCCGCGTGTGACAACGGGACAAGGTCTGGCGACACTCGGGGCGGGTGATCGGGGCACGGGGGCAGCAGGAGGGGCCGTGGCTGCCTCATCCCCGGCTTTTCCCGCAGCCCAGTCCCGTGTGGCACCGGCCTCTCCCCGGCCGGGGCGGGCTGCACACAGACACGGCTGCTGGGCAGGGATAGAAACCTTCCTTCCACCCCCCCGGTCTTTAAACTCCGTGAAACCCCTCAGGACATTCCCGGCGCTGTTGGGAACAATAACGCGGATAACGAGGTGGTTTCCCTGCTTTGAGAGAACAAAAAGAGTGTTGGGAAGGACGGAGGGAGCGGTGAAATTCCTCTTGTGAGCACCAGAGCCGGCAGCAGCAGCAGCAGCAGCAGCAGCAGCATCCCTCAGCAGCTCGGGGAAGGTTTTTATTCCTTGTGCTCCCTGCTCTGCCCCGGTCCCACCTCTCCCTTTTTTATTAATGTCAGGAGACGTTTCCAGCCCTGCAGGGCACAGGCGGCATTTCCCAGCTGGGCTCGTTATTAATTCAGCCCCAAAATTTCAATTCCAGGCAGCCCGAGGTGAGGCTCCTGCCCTCCCTGCTCCAGCAGGGCCCCAACAGCAACCTCGGCTGCCTCATTTCCATTTTTTATCTCCAACAGCACCAGGTTCTGGGGTGAAAATGAGCGTGGAAAAAGGGTGTAACTCATTCTTCAAGGAGAATCAGGGGGAAATGCACTTTTAAAGAGCAGCATCCCTTTGTTTTTTTGGTGTAAACCTTTTGCTGTAATCTCTGTAAACTCCGGAGCAGGGCTTTAATGAGCCTGGTGTTTGCGGAGAGCTCCGAGTGCCCTCCATAGCAGGGAGAATTAAACAGAAATAATTAGCCAGGGACGGGATGCAGGGAAGGAAACCACAGCACATTTCCCAAAGTCAAAATTTTAATTGACTTTCTGCGAAGCAAAACGGCGAAGTTCTCTCCCCACGAGCGTTGAATGCAGAGATTTCAGCGCTGTCACAGCCCCTAAAATCTGTGACAAATCCTTTCAGGAGCGGCTGTCACTCCTCGGCAAGTTTGTAAATCGAGAAGGAGCTTAAGGTCCTTTTTCTTCCCGTGCATTTGAATGTTGTTGGTGTTTCCACAAGCCCGGGATCTCTGTTCCTCGCTCCCTGCTCAGCCCCAGCTCCCCGAACCTGACAGGAGCCCGTGATAATGAGCAGTAAATAATTGCTAGCCGTGGGCAAGTGTCTGAGCAGGAACCCGGCGATTCCAGGTAATGAGGGGGAAAATTTATCTGCACACCCACGAAGTGGGGCTGAGGAAATCCAGGGTCCTGCTCCCAGAGGTGTTCGTCACCCACAGACTGGCATTTCTCAGAAGAGCTCAGCTGCTAATTAGCACCTTTAAAATCGGATTTTTTTAACTCCAGACATCCCAGCAGCTCCCAGTTCTCCCAGGAGTGCCAGCGGGGGCTCAGGTATTTCTCAGTGCCCCAAAGCCTTGGGTCTGGGCTTTGGGAAGGGCTTTGGGGTGGCTTTGTGTTCCTGAGCCGGGATGGGACCAAAGCAAGGGCAGCTCTGAGGGGAAAATGTTTGGCTGGGGAAGGAATTCTCTGATTTTCCTCTTTTATTTTATTATTTTTTTTTTAGATATTCCTTTACTGGTGTTGATTTAGGGCTCTGCCTTGGCAACTCGCAATCAGCACGGAGCTCTGTGCCACCAACGTGCACCAGGTTTGATGGGAATATTTGATTTTACTCAAATTTTACTCCACTCAAAGCTAAATTAGCTGCAAAGCCTCTCCTCTCCCCCCTCCAGGTTCTAAGCTCAGCTTGGTGAGCAGAGCTTTGAGGGCACAGAGGAATTTTTTTTAATTTTTTTTTTTAGCTGTGGGAATTTTGTCCCGGCCCCGCTGCTCTCCCCGCGTTCCTGGAAAATCTTGAATAATCAAATGGGTCATTTCTGCTCAGCTGCTGAAATTTATTGTCCCACCGAATCCAGATCTTCCGAATGCTAATGAAAAAAATCCCCATCAGCCCGGCTCATGCCATTCTGCTTTATGACCTTATTAAATCTTCCACTTTCCCATCGTGCGGTGACAATTACTGGAGGACAGGCCAGGGCTGCTGCCACCAACACTCCGCGCTGTCAGCGCCACGGGCCGGGAGATTTACACCCCCGACAGCCCTGAGAGACATTTTTACACTCCTGACAGGATTATATAACAAGAGAAAAGGCCATTAACAAATACAAAGGAATAAGCGGCAGGGAGAGGGCAGGTGAGGAATGGGGCAGTAAATCTGCGCCTCTGGCAGGGAGTAATAAAATCACCTTGCTGGGAGATTTAACGAGCTGCTGTCCCCACGAGAGGGGCGGCACATCGCGGGGCTGGGGCAGAGCCTGGGGTGGTTGTGCCCCTGGGTGTCCCCGAGTTCGGGCACAGCCAGCCCTGCACGGTGAGAAATGCCAATATTTGATTTATTTTTTTTTTCACGCTCCCGCGGAGCCGGGGGTACTTTTTCTTTTTTCCCATCATGAGAATTTCTCAGCTCTCTCCCTGATTTCCGCGGCTGCTCTCGATGCCTCGGGCAGGCTGACCTGCAGCAGAGGCTGCACGGAGCTGGAGAAGAAAGCAGAGATTTATTGAAAGGCCTTGAAGGGTTTTTGGGCAGGACAAGAGCCTGGCCAGGGCTACACCCAAGGTGGACCCAGAATGGGCACAAAATGGACACAAAATGGACACTGGTTTGGGGCCACCCTTGCGTTGGAGGTGTCACTTCGGTTTTTTTGTGCTTTCAGAAGGGCTGAAATGCCCAAAGCAGGGCAGCAGTTCCCTGCAAACCCCATTAGCCAGGGCTGGTTTTACTGGGGCTGCGTGGGTTGGCTGCTCACAGCTCCAGGGCAGGCAGGAGAACGCTGCAGGGTTATCCTGATTTATGCCACACCTCTGCTCTGCCTGGATTCATGGATGGATTAAATAATTAACAGCTTTTATTGCTTAGGGTGAGTGCCAGGGGCAGGTCTCAGAGTCACCCACAGAGGGTGGGGTGCTGGGGGCTTGGTCCTCCTTCAGGCTCTGACAAAATTGTATAACACAATATTGCATTATTTTCACAAATACTAAAACCAATGCTATATGTATAATGTTGGAAAACTTTGCTGTATGAATATAGGGGTTTTTAATTTTTTTTTTATTTCTGCTATTAACAAAACTTAGAAATAGTAATGTGATAAATATATGTATTTCTTAGGCTATAGAGTAATATTAAAATGGAAATGATGTGCTTCACGTTACTAACTCAGAGAATGGTAAAGATGATAACCAGGAAATTCCTCACATGCTTGGGTTATCCAGTCTGGATGAAGATGGATGTGCAACAGGCCGCTGCATTTAAAGAGTTAATTATTCCTTGTAGGGGTGCTCCTGGCTGAGTGCAAAGATTTTTTAACCCCTTTGCTTTTGTGTCTCTTATTGTCTTTTTATTAAACATTTCAAATTTTACCAAACCTCGTTTTTTCACACACTGGAAGGGTTTTTGGGGGGGTTGTTCTTGAGAAGGGAAATAAATTGAATGATTAAAGCCAAAAAGCCTCTCCCAAACCCCGTGTGACCCAGCACCCCCAGTGTTTGTCCCCAGCAGCGAGAGGACAGCAGGGTCAGGGGTCAGTAAAAGACTCTTTATTCATAAATAGCTGATAATTCCCATCTGTACATCTCTCTCCAAAGGCCGGGGCCGTACAGCTCTGAAACTCTACAGAAAACATCCAAAGTGTCCACTGTGACTTCTCCAGGACAATAGAACACAGCTGGTTGGCATTACCAAATATATATATATGTATATATATTTATATATGTACATGTGCTGAAAAAAGAAGCCAGTGCAGCCTTTTCCAAGGAGTCTTTCCCAAGTATTTTCACTGTACAACATTCAGAATTTACATTGATAGAACAAGGCACAGAAAGTGTGGTATGAAGCCAAGGCCATGCTTTAGGTTCCACGTTCTGCCTCCCTCCCCACTCCTTCAGCTTCATCCTAAAGAAAGGGCCCAGAGCTCTGCCCTCCTTCACCCCAGACACGCCCAGCCCGGGCCAGGAGGGATGCTCAGGCAGAGCAGCCAAGAACAGACCTTTTCTCAACATATTCACTGCAAAAATAAAGGAGCAGAGGAGAAAAGAGGTCTCTCTAGAGGAATACTAGTGGGGTTCTCTTCCTCTTTTCAGGAATTATTTATATTTTGGGTTGAAGTTCCTCCTCCCGTTTTCACCTCAGAGCTGGTCCAAGGTTTTGGAAGTTGAAAATGCAATGGGGATTTTGTTATCTCTTGTCTGACACTGCTCAGACTGACCAGCACCACATTTTTTCTCATCCAAACCAACAGAAGGTGCACACTTCACATTTTTGTGGCCGTTTGTCAGCTGGGATCAGTCACGGTGGCAGGAATGTGGCTGAGGGTGGGAGGAGGCAGCTGGCTGAGCTGATGTCGGTTTGCTGCTCGCAAGGCTGAGTTTGGGAGCCCGGGGTGGGCTCTGGGTGTGCCCTGCCCGGCTGGGGAGCCCCGAGGCTTTAGGTGGGAGGGGAAAGGACACAAAAATCTGCAGCTTCACCCAAAAACATCCCTCCCTGTCTCCCTCCCTGCCTGCCTCCCCCTGCAGTGCCCGAACAGGAACACTGCAGGAGCTGCCTGGGGAGCTCCCCCCACCATGGTCACCATTCCCAGTGGCAGGGGCTGGCTGTCCCACTGCACACCCGAGGGTCCCTCAGCCCGGGAGGGCTTGGGAGGAGACCCCAAACCTTCCCCTCCCGCCCTGCCAGGCTGGGTGCACCCTGAGCTTCACCGAGTGCTGCACAAATCCTGGGCTGGGCATTGAGCTCTGTGTGCACTGCCAGGGTCACAGTGGGGACAGGGTGACAGCAGTGCCAGGGTGACAGCAGTGCCAGGGTGACAGCAGTGACAAGGGCAGTGCTCTGTGCTGAGGGCTCGCGGGTCTGGGGGCACAGCCATGGGTCTGGGGGCACCACCACAGCTCTGGGGGCACAGCCACGGGTCTGGGGGCACAGCCATGGGTCTGGGGCACAGCCATGGGTCTGGGGCACAGCCACGGGTCTGGGGCACAGCCATGGGTCTGGGGGCACAGCCACAGCCCTGGGGGCACAGCCATGGGTCTGGGGGCACCACCACAGCCCTGGGGGCACAGCCACGGGTCTGGGGGCACAGCCATGGGTCTGGGGGCACCACCACAGCCCTGGGGGCACAGCCACAGCCCTGGGGGCACAGCCATGGGTCTGGGGGCACAGCCATGGGTCTGGGGGCACAGCCACAGCCCTGGGGGCACAGCCACAGCCCTGGGGGCACAGCCATGGGTCTGGGGGCACCACCACGACTCTGCTGGCATACAGAAGCTCAGGCACAGCCTGACCCTCTCTGTGGGACACGGTGGCTCCAGCCCTGTGGCACGGGGAGGGGACGCTGCCCACAGTCCCTGGTGAAGCACAAACCAAGGCAGGTGCACAGCTCAGGTAAAGCAGCTTTTGCAACAACTGGAGAAGGATCCCCCCCCTCCCCCCAGCCCAGACAGCAGCAGGACCTGCAGCAGTGAGCCCAGGACTGAGCCTGGAGGGGCAGAGTCCTCACACGGACAGCTTGGACAGGACACTGGACACGGACACGGACACGGACAGCTTCTCCTTCACCTGTGGCAGCTCAGCAGAGGCTCTGCCTCCTGCCCTGAGCACACTGCCACCACCAAAGCATGCTCCAAGCCAGCCTTCAGCCCTGGAGGGATTCATTTTTCTGTCTGGGCAGGAATGAGGGGTTTGCTACCGTTTCTGCTGGTGTTGGCAAGGAGGAAAGGCAGGGCTGTGCCCTCTGGGGATGGGCCACAGCCACCAGCACCCAGCGTGGCTGCAGGAGCGGGCTGGGCTCAGTCCTGCATTTGCTCAGGAAATGCAATTATTTACAGGTAAATCATTTCAGCCAGAGCACCACCCACTGTCCCACTGTCCATCTGTGTTTGCTGCCACAGAAGCCCCCGGCCTCTGCTGGGGCAGTGTCCAGGGAGGGATTTCACCCAAGCTTGTCCCAGGAATGACCAACCCTGGAGAACACTCCTGAGCAGGGGCAGGCCCTGGGTGAGGGATGCTCACCACAGGCAAGAGCTCCCTGGGGGAATCAGCCAGGGAAAGGCCAGAGAGGCAGCCCTGGAGATCATCCACGGTTCTCAAGGACTTAAAATCTCATTTGCTGTTTTCCACTCAGTTAATTACCAGCCAAGACCTAAGGCAGCTCTTTGCTGCAATCTGTGTTGCACAGGCAGAAACTGCTGAAAAAAAGAAGATCCAGGTGGTGACCAGGAGCCCAGCCCGGTCCCTCCCTTCTTTAGCTCACCCTGGAGCTGGGCTGTGTCTTCCTGTTGTGGGAAATGTTCTCTGGGATTGAGCAGCCCCTGGGTGCTGCAAAACTCACACAGCCCTGCCTTGCCAGTGGAAAAGAAGAATGGGCTCGCAGTGTGGTGTGAACATCCTGGGCCCTGCAGGATCCCTTTCTGGTGATTTATGCTGAATAAGATTCTCTGAGAGCCAGCAGTGCCCAGGCCAGAGAGGGGAGAGCAGCTGCAGCCAGAGATACAAACAGTGACAAAAGCAGTCCCCTGGATTTTAAGAGAATTGTGTCGGTATCTTATTGTCTATTACAAAAATCCCAATAAAATTTCTGTGGGAGTGCAGGAATGGAAATGAGCTTTATGGTGCTGGTGGAGCTGGGAGTCATTTTTAAAATGCAGCCATTAGTCTGCAATGACTCATGGCACAGAAATACCTGGGCAAAGTGCTCAGGAAGATGAAAATCTATTGAAGCAGATTCTTTGGTGATGTAAAATCAGAAAGGCTCTTTCCCCCGAGCAGAGCCAGGGCAGCCACGTGGAATCTACGGGGGGGAAAATCACATTTCTCTTTCTTTTACCTTAGACTTCAGGAGAATTGTTTTTCAAATATCATAATTTATACGACAGAAGAAAGGAATGAATTTTTAATTTCTGGCCTCTAATCCTTTCCCAGGTGCTCCTCCACATCTGTGGAAATCTATGCAGGTTTCCAAAAGGTTTTTTAAGAGAAAGGAAGAAAGGAAATAAATATTTGGGGCATTTCTGGTTCATTTGAAGAATACAAGAGCATCAGAAGAGTCAGGAATAGGAAGGAAAACTGGAGAGTTGTTGGTTCAGGTTCTCAAGGAGTGAGATTAGCAACAAGAACTGCTTTAGCCAAAGAGAAGCAAATCCAGGGACCAAACCCGAAGGGTAACATCCAACTGTGCCCTGCCCCGGCCACAGGGAACAGTTTCCTTCTGGAAGTGCCCAGTTTGGATATTTGTTCCATTCAGGACATGAACTCTGTGGGATTGTGGGTGGAAATGGGATTCTGCTGTGAGCTGAGCTTTGGGGAGCAGCCCAGGGTGGGCCCCTGTGAGCTGAGCTTTGGGGAGCAGCCCAGGCTGGGTCCCTGTGAGCTGAGCTTTGGGGAGCAGCCCAGGCTGGGTCCCTGTGAGCTGAGCTTTGGGGAGCAGCCCAGGGTGGGTCCCTGTGAGCTGGGTGTGCTGCACTGGAGGATTTGCAGAGCTCCCAGGTTGATCCCAGGTTGATCCCAGGCTGTTCCCAGGGTGTTCCCTGAGGAAGGACTGCAGGGCTGAGCTCCCCGAGCTCCTTTTGGGGTGCAGGGGAGCTCTGGCAGGTTTGGGGAGCAGGGCAGAGCATGCAGCTCTGGGGCACAGCCCTGCAGCACTTGGGGGGAGCTCTGGCAGGTTTGGGGAGCAGGGCAGAGCATGCAGCTCTGGGGCACAGCCCTGCAGCACCTGGGCAGTGCTGGGGGGCACCAGCCCAGCCTGCTGCAGAGCCAGAGCTGCTCTGAGGCAAGGAGAACAAATTCCCTGCCGGAGACAGAGCCGGGCTGGTTTCCCCGACAACGGCAGCTCGCAGACGCTGTGCTCGTTCCCTGGATGCCATTCCTTGTTTTGTTTTTTCTAATGCCTGACATTTTGTCCAACGAAGAACAGGTTTCTGAGGGGGAGGACTGGCAGTCACCGGAGATGTAATTCCAGCCCTGCGAGGAGCATGTGCTGCTGAAACAGTGACAGCTTGCAGCCGGTATTTCTGTCTGCCCCTGCACCAGGAGCCTCCTGCCAGGCTGCAGGGGATGCTGAGCTGCAGGAAATGTTTGCACGGGTCTCAGGATTTCCAGCTCTCAGGATTTCCAAGTCTCAGCCTGTTCCTGGCCGGGCAGGCAGTGACCTTGGCCATGTCAGAGCAGCAGGAGCGAGGGCAGAGCGGGGGTTGCTGTGGTTGCTGTTGTTGTGGTTGCTGTGGTTGTTGTTGCTGTTGTTGCTGTGGTTGCTGTTGTTGCTGTGGTTGCTGTTGTTGCTGTGGTTGTTGTTGTTCAGGTTTTCGCACTGCAGTCCTGGCTGAAGGAATAATTCCAGACTGGACCTGCCCTGGGGGTGTCGTGCTGCTCTCAGCCAGACACGAGGCTAAACCAGCCCCCAAATCCTTGTTTTTGTGGTTTCCTGCATTTCCACAAGGCTCCCAAAGCCTCGTTTCTGTTCCTGTCTCTCCTGACTGTGCCCCGGGCAGCCCCACGGACTGAGGAGCACCTCGGCTGTGGTGAAGGATGGGAGTGAAAAGAATGCTCAAAATAATGGTGAAATTTGGCTCAGTACCAGCTCCACCAGGCCCTCACTCACAGTGACAGCTCTTTTTTGGTTTGGTTGAAGCTATAAATCATATTTGTACAGAATGGATGAAAAACGAGGCAAATTCTCCGGTTAGATTCCGATTTTGGGGGTAAATGCAATTTGTGAGTAACCCAAGGTAACACAGCCAGCTCTGGACCCTGTGAAATTCCCAAATTGTGCAACGAAGCCAAGGCCAGTGTTGGCAGTGCTGGGTTTGTGGTTTCAATCTGAAACCAAACCAAAGGAAGCTGTGCTGATCTCCTTCACCTTTAGCTCAGCCACTGAGCGTGAAGTAATAAAAATAAACGTCCCAACTTGCTAAAATAGGGCTGGAAATTTCCCGTGTGTTATTTGGTTTTTTAAATCCACCCCCAAAGACAGTTTTTTGACTAAGAAAGTTTGCAGACGTAGAAAATTAGAAAATTCCTCTTGCGTGCGCACACCCCCCCAGTCTCAGAGAGAAAGGGGTTTGTTCTGGAATTTTGGTAACAGAGCAGGCAGCAAAGCTCTGCAGCAAATGTACATTCATTAAGGGGCTGAATTTTTAAAACAAATTATTTGGAATACACATGACATGAAATAATTATGAGCTCTTCTCATTCCTCAAACATCTGAACAGGATAAGGCCAAATTTTCAGTTTTCCTGTAGCAGACTAAAGTGACAACGTGATGGGATTTGAAACCACCCTCGAAGTGAGAAACCTTTTCACCAGGACTAACCTCCAGTGGCTCGGAATATCCACCATTATTTGTTGATTTTCACTAGGCTTTACACGAACATGACTGTCCCTAAATACACAATAACAGTTACCTCTTATGGCTCTGTGTCTCTCTCCCTCCTGCCCCGGGACTGGCACAAGTGCAGGTTTGTCTGGGGCACCAGAAGATGGATTTTAAGTGGAGGAGGACAGGGAGAAGCTTCTTTTCCTCATCACTGCAGGGTTTTTAGCAGGGCAGTCCCTGCTCCTCCCGCTGCCACTGCTCTGGGCTGAGTTCCATCCCCAAACCCTGCCGGCCCCTGGCCCCGGGGCAGGGCTGGCCGTGTGTCCTGGGGGACAGAGGGACTAAAGCCCCTTCCTGCCGCAGGGGAACTCGGGCTCCTCGAGCTGGGGCTCCGGCACCTCTGAGAGTTTGGAGTGTGTCCTTCCAATCTCCTCCAGGGCACAGGCCAGCGAGTCCAGGTCCCCGTCGTGCTGGTGCCGCGCCTCCCACAGGTCCAGGATGACGGCGGAGGGGCTGCTCTGCACGGCGAAGAAGGAGAGATTCCTGCGGGGGAGGAAAGGCCAGGAAAGGGATGAGGAGCAGCCGGGGCCCTGCAGGGGTGATTGGCGCAGGATTTGGTAAAACAAAGTGTTTATCCGAAACTCTTTTTTCCTTTGGCTCAGATGGGGTTTATTGAGGTTCCCACGCAAAGCCAGAAGCCAATGGGAAGTTACTTTGCTTGATTTAAGTATTTCTCTGCTCTCCTGGGAATGCATTTATAGAGTTGGTGACAATCAGAAAATATTTTTGTGAGGGAGCTGCCTCCGCCAATTTAATTTAGCCAAGCGGAAAAAGCAAAGCAAGAAGTAAATTGGTTTTTACAGCATCCTTCAGTTTTAATAATCATAATATTATTACTCCTAACAGTAGAGCATGACTGTCTCTTTTAAAGACGTCTTTCCCTTAAAAAAAAATAAAAAAATCTGCAGGATTCATTTTGGAATAGGAAATGCACCCATGAGAGCCAAGGGGATTCGCCTGGGGGGATGTGCAGCCTCCTCAGTGCTTTGAACAAGTGTTTCCGTGATGGACAAAATCCTCCTGCAGCCCGGGGCTCCTGGGGTGGGAGAGGAATGTCCAGCCCAGCACGAGGAGCTGCCAGCTCTGAGCAGCTGAAATGAGGAGTGAGCCCCACTCAGCCCCTTGGTTCCCTCACACCCAGCCAGAGCAGCAGACAAACAACCCCGGCGCCCTGTTCTTTTTAGCCCTCTGATATTTACATTTTTGCAGAGGAGTTTCTCATAGATTTTCATGTAAACAAAGTGACGTTATTCGAACTGTTTCTTCTTGTTGACAATCCTCTCTTGGAGAGGAAACATTTGATGCGCTTCTACTTTGACCAGTGTGGATGGAGAGGAGGCAACCTTCATCCTCCAACCCCTGGCCATTGGCCAAAATCCGTATAAACCAAGGGCAAGAAATAAACGCCCTCCTTTAGCCCTGACTGTGTGCCTTATTCACTTTGTGTCCTGCAGCGACACAGCCCCGGCACTCAGAGCCACCACCCCAGCCCCGAGGAGCCAGCCCCAGGTGCCCAGGGCTCTGCCAGGCCCTGCCCTCACCTGCTGATGCTGTTTTTCTGGGCCAGCATCTGCCAGTCCTTGCCCTTGGCGCCGGGCGCGTCGAAGGTGGCGCAGATGCGCTGCCGGATGGAGCGCGGGATCTTGAAGGCCTTGGGGCCCAGCTGGGCGGGGAAGGCGCTGTCCTCCAGCCCGAAGAAGGTGATGTTCTCTCTCTCAGCCTGCAGGGAACACGAGAGCAGAGCAGGGAGAGTCAAAGCTGGGCCTCGGCTTCCTCCTGCTGCGTGAACTGACAGCAGAAAATGACCGAGCTAAGAGGCGCTGCTGTGGTTTGTGAAAGAGCTCCCAGAACATCACGAGGACTTGTGCATAAAAACCTTTAAAATGGTGTTATTTTCCTTCCATGAGTTCTCTTATTTTGGTTATTTTTGTGTTACAGGGCAGCGCTGGGTTTCTAAATCTTCAATTGCTTAAACCCGAAACAAGGACACACAAATTTGTGTTTGTTTCTCTCTTTCTTTGGGATTTTTTAAACACCTGAATTCCTTAAGCACCTCAGCTCTCCCAGCCTCTCTGGAATCCAGGTCCTTTGCAGATCTGGCCCCTCTTTTCCCATGGAATCACACCAGTCTTGCATAACAGAGCCAAATTTCAGTGCATTACTCATCCGAGAGTGACACAGCATCAATATTAACCAGCAGTGATGGTGCAGCCTCCATCCAACATTTGTGACACGTCCCCAGGGCCAGGCAGGCTCAGCCCTGGGTGCTGCAGGAGCTGCTGCTGCCCTGCACGTGTGAGATAAGCACAGCAACCCCGGGGACCGTCACGCAGCCAGCGGCTCGGGGGGGAGTTGTCACTTGTAGATTTATTTTGCAGTCAAATCATCCTCCCTCTTCAATCACTGCTGCAGATAGGCATGAGAAAGCCTTCCAGAGCAGCAAATCTGCTTGAAGCAGAACTGGAACATGCTCTGGGGACTTGTGTACAGACAGGGCCCTTAAAAACACAGCAGGGAGGGAGAGAAGGCAGCAGCAACACGGGCTGGAGACAGGGAGTGACAGAGGGGTTTTATGGAACAACAATAAAGGAGCAGAGAACACTTGGCCAGTTCTGAGGAGTTTTTACACAGGATTATGTTCGTGCTGCTTTTGTCCACCTGCTGCACTCCCTGCTCAGAGCATTTGTGGGTGTAGAGCTCTAATCCAGAAGTATTAATCTGGATTAATCAACAAAGATGCTCAACAATCTAAAAAACTGCAGCTGCTGAAGTTCCCGTGGCTGTGGGACAGGGCAGCAGCGTGCTCAGCTGTAGGTTTGATTTCTTTTAGCCATGAGACACAGTTTGTACCCCTGTCCCCAACCCTCAGCACTCTGCAAGAGCTTCCTGCTGGAAAACTTCAACCATCAACCCAGCCAATAAATTATTGAATTATTAGTAAATTATTGTTAGTGCTGCAGAGTCTCTGAGCCTTGATTTCTGCTGGAAATGGGATTTAAACCCTGGTCACAGCTTCGAGCAAAAACTACACCAGGAGAGGACAAAAACGGGGAGGGAGAGAGGTGGTGCCCCATCCCTGGAAGGGTCCAAGAGGCTTGGAGCAACCTGGGATGGTGGAAGTGCAGGGCAGGGGTGGGACTGGATGGGCTTTAAGGTCCTTCCAGCCCAGCCCAGCCCAGCCCAGCCCAGCCCAGCCCAGCCCAGCCCAGGATTCTGTCCCACGGGCTGCTCTCCCTGCAGAGCACTGTGTAGTCCTGAGTTTCAAGCCTGAATGTTTTGATATTAAGAAGAGTTTTTTCTCAGAATTTTTTCTGGTAAACAGAAGAACAATGTTTTGTAAATATAGGAAAATTTACATTCTTCCTTATAGGAGGGACCTTCTTCTGATGACCAATTGGTAGAAAAGTTTACCTTTTGTGTTACCAATCAAACTGGCCTCTGACATTCTGTAAAAAGAGGAGGTGGTCCCACAGCAAAGAGAACCCCCTCCCACCTGAAAAGGAGCCCGAGTCTCTTGTGTTGGTGTCTCTTGGGACAGCAGGGCTTACCTCGAGGACGGCGGTCTGGACGTGCAGCAGCAGCTCGTGTCCCTGCAGCTGCCGCACGCTGACGGTGCAGCACAGCTGGCTGGTGGCGGGGCTGAAGCGCTCCAGCGAGAAGGCGCCCAGCAGGGGCCGGGGGCTGCCGCGCCACACGCGGGAGAACGGCACCTCCTGCGGGACGGGGACAGTCAGGGACACGGCCAGAGGGGCAAACTCCCCCCCCGGCGGCTCAACAACACTGCTGCGGCGAGCCCAGGAGCGACCCTGCGGCTCCAAGCAGCACAAAGCCAAAAAATGAGGATTCCACTCGTGCTGCAGTGACCGAGAGCTCGGGGCTCGTCCAGGGGAACAAGCAGTGGCAGGCTCTTCAAAAAGATGCTCAAAGAGTCTTTAAAAAACGGACTTCACTTCCTCTCCCTTGCCAGGATCAGGATTCCCCTCTGTGTCTCCTTGGAATCACCTTGTAACCAGGATCCAGGGAAAGGAACTTCCCCCTGGGAGCTGCCCTGGCCCTGCCACCCTTCCCTCCTGTCCCCAGCCCCGGGCTGGATCCCAGCTGGAAGCAGCAGCAGCAGGAAGATGCTCACGGTGATAAAGGAAACATTAGCAAAATGTTAGAAGTGGAGCAACTGTAATTAGATTTTTTTCAGGGTGATCATCTCTGCTTTCACTCCGAGTGGAAGAATCGCTCAGCTGAAAGGAGCTGTGTGAAACAATGCAGAGCAGCGAGCAGCGCTGGAACAATGAGTGCTTGGAGTATTCCAGAGATGCTTTCAGCCCCATCCTGCCTTTATAATGAAGCTCCTTGCAGACAGAGGGGCTGTAAATCATCCCACGGCCCCCAGCTGCATCCTCCAGGAGAGGCAAACAGCAGCTCTGAGCAGCCGGAGGTGCCTGCCCAGCTCCTGCCATGCCCATCCCTGCGCTGCCGGCACCGCCCACGGCTTCCAGGGATCCCGGCGGGACGGGAGCCAAGCCCTGGGCAGCTCCTGCCGGGCCAGGACAAACGCAGAGCCCGCAGGAACCCTGGTGCCACCTGCTCAGCTGCTTCCAGCACCTCCTCAGCGTGATTTCCTCATCTGCTCCGGCCTGGAGCGGGATCCCTGCTTGTCTGGGACATCATTCCCAGAAACCTTCCCTCCCCACTCTGCTGGACCAGAGACATTCCTGGAACGGGCTGCGCTCAGTTGTTCCTGCCAGGCAGCACAAGCAGCTGCTCTCACAGGGTGGGACGTAGGAGAGGAACCCAGGGAACACTGGAAGAAACTCCACGAGCAAAAATAGACTCCTTCCTCTATAAAGAGGCTGGAACCAAACCAGAGCTGTCACCAGACTTTTCACTGCGAGGGAAGCACAGAGCCAGGGGAGGTTCTGCAGCTCCTCCTGGGAACAGGGATTGTCTCTGAGCTGTCCAAGCTGTCCCAGTTACACTCAGTTATAAAATGTAAATATTCCTTTGGGTCAGGGCAGCCCAGGCTCAGCCCTTTCTGGCTCAGAGGTTCTGCACAGGCTTTTTTCCAGCCCTGGGTCCCTGCTCTGATCAGGCTCTAAGTGGCATTTGGAGGTTGAATTCCAGTCTGTCACAGACATTTGTTCTTTGTGTTTGGACAAGGGATTAGGAGACAATAAATTAATCGAAGTAGGGAGCTCTATAATCTGCTGAGGGCAGAAGTGAATTTGCTGTATTAAGAGGAAACTCCTGTGGTTTGATTTTCTTTTGGGCACACACTGGCAGGTCTGTGCTGGAGAACTGGGACATCCTAACCTGCCTTGGCTTTTAAAATACAGGTGAGTGAGAGGAACAAACAAAACACTGAAAAGCTCCTCTCCCTAAGAAGCTGAAAAGGATTAATTGATTTCATTTCTTAAACTGTAGCTCAAATTATCCCCATACTGTTGAGGAGAGGCTTGCTCTGGCTCTGGCTCTGTGTTTATAACTTTCAGAGCCCATTACCCTCATGTTTTGGGGAATGTGGTGACACATTTAAAACAGGGTTTTTGCCAAAATCCTGGAGGATGGATAATTGTGCCTCTGCTTCTGGGAGAAGGGAGATTGTACATTCTAATTGAGTGCTGTATTTTAAAACCAGCCCACTCCATGTGCCAGCACATTCCTTAGGATTTCCAGTCATCAAAATCCTTGGAAATTCTTCTTTTGTTTTGATTTTTCCTTTTCAGTTTTCAACAGCCTCTTTAATTAATGGAGAAGAGAAAAACCAATTTGCTGCTCTTCAGTTCTAATGCTTGGTCTCCATGTGCTGTGATTTGAACTCATGGTTACATTTAAATGTCATTTTTAGCCATATTTCCACAGTTATATCCAAACTGGAATGACAGATATTAGAAACATCTTGAGGAGTGGTTAAGTTTGAGCAGGAGGAATATTTGCATTCTGTTGGAGGCAACTGAAACGAGGGAAAGCACAAGCATTTCTGTAAAATGACAAATTTACAGCGTTCTGGTATAAACGAAAGCTGTGTTTGTCAGAATCAAAAGGCAACATGTTTTTGTTAAATGCTCGGGAGGTTTAAAGCTTTTTAAATCAAAGGAGCCTTGGTTTCCTCTGGGTTCTGCCCCAGAGAGGGAGGCAGGTGAGGTGCCAGGTACCTGACAGGCAGTGAAGGGTTTGATCCTCCACAGGAAGGGAGGCACGTCCAGCACCGAGATCTGGAGGCTGCAGGTGTTGCCTTTAAAATGCAAAAGTTTGGGTTCCTCCAGCAGCTGCCCCCCTTGGAGTCTTTCATCTGAAACCACTTCCTGCAAGGGATGAGGAGAGAATATTGTCAGTGTCAGGAACAAACCCCAAACCCAATGAAAATCCCCCTCTGTGGGGGCCCCAGGTTCCCCCACAGTGTTGAATGCACCGTGGGGTTTCTCTTGATATTTATATTTCCCAAAACATAAATTTGGGGTTGGGCACCCCCAGCCCCATTTCTGGACAGATAATCTTGGTTGGACACTGGATTTTCAGCTGTCTCCCCTCTCCCATACCTCCAGGGCAGACCAGCAGAGCTGGACTCAAGGGCAGCTTTGCTGAGGAACTTCTCTCAGGGTTTTCAGAGCCCTCAAACACTTCAGGTGAAATCATTCACTTCCATTTCCCACCTCTGGGGCACTTTCAGAATCACTGGACAAGACCCTGAGCAGTGTGAAGGGCAGACTCTGGGCAGGGGTTTGCTCCACAGCCCTCCAGAGCTCTGTTCCAAGAGAAATTTTTGTGTAATTCTGTGAATTCAAAACATAATGACAAAAAAAAAAAAATCACCCCTGCCTGTACTTAAGCAATGTTTATTCCTGTGCTGTTGCAGTAAAAACACCAGTGAGGAAGGAAAGGTTGCAGAAGTCTTTAAGAATCAGCAGGCAAGCAGTGCTTCCAAATTACCTTTCTTAATCCACATAAATTATATTAAATCTGTGTCCATCCAAGGGGTTTAGTGCTCCTCAGGACCAAAGTTGTTGCCAGAGGAGCTCCTGGAATCATTGTGACCTTCTGAAAATCCAGTGCTGGAGCTCTCTAATGGATTTCTATTATAAACCAATTTTTACAGGCATTTAGGTTGGTTTAATCCCTGGTGGTTGGGTTCATGCGAAGGAAGAAATCGGGAGACATCAGTGTTTGGTTCCCAGCCACAAAGGGCACAGATTATTTCTTAACTAATCTCAAAATTCCTGTGTGTGTTGGATGTTTTTGATGCTCTGTGAGTGCTGCTCTGCCTCCAGTGACTCCCACAGCAGCAGCATTTGGGCAAAGCAAAAGGACTTTGGTCTCTCCAGTTCTGAGAGCCAGGGGTTCCCAGCACGCCCAGAGCTTCACAAGGGCCCGAGCTGGCTGCTGGAGGAGCAAGGAGAGTTTCCACACAGGGAAAAAGTCAAAACCGAGGGAATTCTGGCTCTTACAAAAACCTGCACCGTGCAGGATTAGCTGTCAAGCACAGCTTGGCAACCCCAACTCTGACATTTCATCCAAAAACCTCTGTAAGGCCCCGTGTTCCCCACCAAGATTGGCCTGGCTGAGGGGCTGCATCATTCCACAAAGGCACGGCTGTCTCACTGTCTGCAGACACCCTGCTCGCCCTCCTGGGAGCGCAGAGAACTGGTAATTATTCTTCTGATCATTTCCTCCAGACTCATCAGGAAGACACCGGTACCCACTAATTGTCTAAGTGTTATAAAGAGGATAATTACAAAGCCATTGTGAGCCTCTAACAATCCTTTTGGTGCCTTGGCTTTTATTAGAAGCACAGAGGCAGCAGCGTGTGCTTCAGCCAGAGCTGTGTTTCCACTCCTGTGCGACGGCAAAACGAAGGAAAGATTCATCTCACAGCTGCTTGCATTTCAGTTCCCCAAAGAACAGCATTTTGTTAAAGCTCCTGAGTTTACCAAAAGCCAGAGAATGTCATTGTTTCGTCCTGGAACACGGTGCAGGAAAATCATTCTCCTCTCAATTGCCACGTGGGGATTGAGCTTTTTTTTTTTTAAGAGGAAATGCAGGATAATTGAATTTTTGTAAACCAGGCTAGGTGAGTCCAGGTAGTTGAGTGTGGCAAAAAATGAGAGAGCAAACAAGAGAGCCTGGCTGCCCTGAAGCTCTCAGTGTAAATCCACAACTGCAGGGAAATTCAGGGATTTATTCCAACCGTGCAGCCCTGCTTAAAAACCCCAACATTCTCCTTGGGCTAAGGCTGGGGCTGCCCAGGGAGTAAAAGAATGTCAGCATTTTATGGGAAAATAAACAAAGCCCAGAGGAGCAAAGCGAAGCCATTTACCTGGAATGCACAAGGGGTGTTATCCACACAATAAACCCTCAGATTGTAATCCAGAGAATTGCAAGACAGGCAGCCAAAAACGGCGACTTTCAGCTGTCGAACGGCGCAGTCAGAGATGGGTTCCCCAATTAGGGCATAAGTTCCAAAGCTGTTTAAGAGAATGTGACAGGCATAAGGATCCAACAGGCAGTAGCAAGAAGTAGTTTCCTCTTCCACAGACATCACTTCCTGCAAAACGAAATTCAGGTTTAAAAAGAATAAAGCGAAGTCGAATCAATAGGCCTCGACAATAGGAGTCATGGCAATAATTCTTTATTTTTATTCAACTGGAATGCAGAGTGTTGCTGAGAGCCAGGCTGCACTCTCTTCCAGGGGAAGGGGAGAAGGGGGACTGCTTCCCTGAGTAAATATTCCCAATTTAGCCCTGAGTCAGCAGGAGGATTTATGGCCATGCCCTGTGCAGAGCTCGCTGTGTACATACAATAATAATGATGATGCCTAAGCAATTTTAGCAGCTTTTTTTTCAAGTGCTCTTGACTTTCTGGCTAATTTTTCCCCCCAATGTCAAGTTAAAAAATTACCTTGAAGGTTAAAGTCAATAAGCAAAGCTTGAACAATGGCTGGGGTTTGACTTCCATCCAGGACACCCATTACAGCCACATTTCCCTTCAGCAAAAACTGCCTCTGCTCTGCCTCTGCTGCTCGGTCCTGCCCAGTGTCCCTGTGTCCCTGTGCCCTCTGTCCACCTGTCCCCGAGTCCCTCTGTCTGTCCCTCTCCTTGCTGACCCAGACTGCTTGAGGCCAGCACAGCTGGGGCTGCCAAGGACTGAGCAAATCTGAACTGGGGAAATGGGCTGGGAATGGCTGAAAGCAGAGCCAAAACCAGGCAGGGGCTCAGAGAGGGACAGGGCAGAAGGACAGGCTGCAGCCATGGCACCCACGCTGGGCTTTGCAGCCGTGAGCTTTTGCACATCCTGGTAAAACCCCCGACCCCAATCCTGCCGCTCCCTCACAAAATGCAAACCCTTTGTGCTGCCATCGTTTCTCTCAGGTGTCTCTCTGTGGCTGCCCCTGCACGACCAAGGGTAAATCCCATTTCCGTGGTGGGCAAGGCTGGGGCTGGGCTTACCTCCCACTTCCCCTGCTGCGTCCTCCTTTTGAGGTGGATGCTCCAGTGCTGGGGGTCGGCGTGGGCGCAGTGTGGGATGGTCAGGGCACACGGGGTGCTCACAGCCAGCTCGGGGGGCCCGCAGCTCACCTCGGGCCCCAGCAGCACCTCGGGGCCCTCCGGCTCCAGGCTTGGGGCAGCAAAGACAAGAGTGGCTGTCAGGAGTGAGAATTCACTGAAAATATTTCAGTTCAAATCCAAGCACCTCCCTCATCTGCTCATTTCTGCTCGTTCTGTGTGGAAGCAGCAGCTGCAGATGAAACAAACCCATTAGACCCCATCTAACTCCAATCAGCGGCCGGTCAGTTTAGGACTCTGGGATTTAAAATGCATTTCGAGTTGTTTAACCCAAATCCAGCACTGCAATTGCTCTGTGCCAGCCAGCCCTGCTCCGAGCACCAGCTGGGCCCGTCCCCACCGTGCTCTGCCTTCAAACACTGCCATCAACAATATTTTCACAGGAGCGAAGATAAAACAAATTATGGTTTAAAAAACACGGGCTCATAAATTTTTCCAGATTGAGTGTGATCTCCCTGCTTTGAAAAGCCATCTGTATTCTGCAGGAGGAAGGAGCTCAGAGACTTTTACAGACTCAGGGACGGGGCTGTGCTTGGATTGGGCCAAGGGGAGCCGTGGCTGTGGCTCTGGGGCAGGCAGGGGACATCCCAGCAGGGATTAATGGCTGCATCCTCTGCCTGCTGACCTCCAGGGATGTGTCACACCTGCTGTTCTTCTCTCCCGCTCCAACAAACTGAACCCAGCCCCACATCCACCTGGATCTCTGGATTTTTGGATCTCTGGATCTCTTGGAATAAATCCCTGGGCGGAAGCAGTGCCAAGGTGGAGGAGACTCCCTTGGACACTGAACCAGCAATTGAACACTGTTGGTTTTGTTGTATTTTAATTTTGGTTAATTTTGGTTGTATTTTAATTCATTTGGGTCGCGTGATCCCCATGATTGGCTTCTAAATTACTGGGCATGCAGTTCCCTCTTCAAATGAAAGCAAAAGATGAAAAATGACAGGAGGAACCCCAGCCAAGATAAAAATTAGGGGAAGGACCTCAACCAAGATAAAAATAAGAAGATGCAACAATAAACCCAGGATATAAAAAGGGGAAAAGCTGACTTGGATACCCCACTGCAGTGCCCGTGGTGACAGCCTGGCGTGGAGCTGTTCTGTGGGTGCTCAGAAAATGCTCTTTCCAAACTCCACACCTGCTGAAGAGAGGCTGGAATGTTCCAGCCCTCCCCTCAGTCTGTGTGAACAAGTGTTGGGGAGAGGGAGACTGCAGGGGAGAAAAAAAAATGCACAACATGGTAACAAAAAAAGGCCAATTTCTTTTTTTCCTTTCTCGAGTGTCACAATAATAAATTCTGCTGAAGCCTCGGTGCTTCCAAGTGCCTGTAGGATTCTCAGGCTGAAAAAAAAGAACCAATCACCCCCAGAGCCTGAGGTGCAGGTGCTGAGGGACAGGAGAAGGGAACAGCAGGCACAAGAATTCCATGGGTTTCACAGGAGCAGCACTCCAAGAACATTTTTGTGTCCCTTTCAAGGTGACAGCAGGGTGGTGACCCCAGCCATGGGGACCAGGAGTGATTCCTCCTGCTCCATCCCAAAGCCACAAAAGGAGGCAGATCCATGGTCCTGGAGCTCTCACCTGGACTCCTTCTGGGTGATGGCCAGGTAGATTTCCCAGGAACTCTCCTCAGGAATAGCTCCATGTGGAATCAACAGGCTGACCCCTGGAAAAGAGCAAGGACTGAGCCTTGGGAAGGGCAGGGACGTTGGGACGGGGAACCACCCCGAGGGAGCAGCTCTAGGGGAATGCTCCTCTCATTCCTGCTAGGGAATGTTCCTCTCAGTTCCTCCTAGGGAATGTTCCTCTCAGTTCCTGTTAGGGAATGTTCACTCTCAATTCCTGCTAGGGAATGTTCCTCTCAATTCTTCCTAGGGAATGTTCTCTCAATTCCTGCTAGGGAATGTTCCTCTCAATTCCTTCTAGGGAATGTTCTCTCATTCCTGCTAGGGAATGTTCCTCTCAATTCTTCCTAGGGAATGTTCTCTCAATTCTTGCAACACCATCAGATGAAAGGAACAGAAATTATCAAAGGAAATAAAGCTCTTACTTTCCATTCAAGGAAAAGACGTCTCATTTCCCAAAAAGCCCCTTGAAAGCTGTTTGCCTCTTTCCAGCTTTGAAATCAAGCCTGATCATTGTGGCATCCCAGGGAGTGTCCCCACAGAGAGAGCACCTCCAGGGCCATCACCCTCTGTCCCCACACATCGCAGCTCCTGCACCCAAGCCATCCCACTCTCCTTGTGCACCCAGAGAGGCTCAGAAGTTAACAGGGCAGTTTTGACTGGAATTAAACTGCTTTATCTCGCTCTCAGGAGAGGGGAAACGTGCTTGGCTTTGCGTCTGCCACACGATGCCTCTGACTCCACCACACTGGAATTTACAACTGCTTGGCACAGCTGATCTTACATAAAGGCTGCAAGAATTACATAAATTGCAAGTGGACCAAATACATATTTTAATAATCTAATTGATGGGACTATCGTTACATAAAGTAGCTAAATATACAGGATGAGGGAATTCTTAATTCATGCCTTAACTTAGTGCCTCTGCAGTGTTCCTTCCTCAGCACAAAAGCAGTCTGTGGAGAGATGAAAACATTCCCCACATTGTGCATGCCTGGATTGTCACCGTTATCAATCCCCTCTAAACACAAACCACGTTTTTTATGGTAACCTTTAAAGCTCCCGTTTTGTGGGACATGAAGGATAAAGCTCTAAATCATCCAGTTCAACCAGAGAGCAGCAGATAATCCTGGAGCCACTGGTCAAACGAAAACAGAGCTGAATTTAAAGTGAATAAATGTCACTGGGGTTTGAAGGGTGATAACCCCGAGCAGGCAATGGGGTTTCTGCCTTTTTGTGCTGCCTGGTGAGGAGAAAAAATGCCCAAGGTAGGGGCTGGGATTTGGGGTGATGCAAACACAGCCCTGGGGTACAACTGCAGGGCCGTGACCCTGACAGCCTCTGCTGGGCTCTGACCTGCTCAGCTCCTTTCCAAACCACCCTGCAGGTCTGAAACACATCCCACAAAGCCCTGAGGTGACAAAACCCCTGCCACAAAGCTGAGGGAGCATCCCAGGGCTGACAGGAAGGACGCCGCCATGGGAATCTGGGAGCTTTTTGCTCCAAGAAAGGGGAAAGCAGAGAGGCAGGAGGGGGCAGGAGCCTGGTGGGCACTGGGGCTGTCCCCATGCCTGGCTGCTGTCCCTGTGCCCCAGGCAGGGCTGTCCCCAGGCCTGGCTGCTGTCCCCGTGCCCCAGGCAGGGCTGTCCCCAGGCCTGGCTGCTGTCCCTGTGCCCCAGGCAGGGCTGGGGGGCTGCTGCTGGAGCCCCTTATGCAAGATGCTGGTCCAGTATCGACCCTTCCCAGGGAGCCTCTCCTTTGGAGCGAGATCCAAGCAAGGCACAGCTTTGATTAATGTGACTTTCATGCTGCAAACATCAAGAGAGGCAGTAATTTAAAACAGTTCAAACAGGCATAATGCCTCTTCAGTCCTCAGCCCAGGCTTCCCTCTGATCACTGGTGTCCTGCGTGGGCAACGTGCCCTACTTCCCAAAATTTGCATTAACGGGGCCCCTACTTCTTCTTTTCTGGTATTTTTTTAAAGTTTAGCTATAAAACCCTGCATCAGGCAGCCTAATCTCCAATCCTTTTTTGTGCTTTCAGGAGAAAGGAGGCACCCACCTGTGTTTGGGACCACCAGGCGGCCCCCCAGGTGCCCGAAGAGGGCCGAGCTCCTGAGCTGGCTGCTGCTGGAGATGGAGGCCAGGTTCTGGATGAGCAGGGCCCTGTTCCTGGCCTGGAGGGTGCCGAAGGGCCGGGGGCTGCCCTGGGGGAAGGTGCCAGGGGGGGCCTTGCCGTGGAACTCGGCCCTGTCGGTGACGCCCAGGGACACCATGAAGGAGCTCTGCACCTTGACCTTGATGTCGGCCAGGGGGTTGAACAGGGACGACTCCGTCATCAGCTCCTTGTCCAGGGGGTCCTGCAGGCAGATGGGGCCGCTGTAGGTCCTGCTGACCGTCAGCTCGGGCTGCAGGGACGAGTTCAGCAGCAGGGAGTTACCTGTGGGGACAAGGATGGGGTCACCTGTGGGGACAGGGACAGGAGTTACCTGTGGGGACAGGGATGGGGTCACCTGTGGGGACAGGGATGGGGTGACCTGTGGGGACAGGGATGGGGTGACCTTTGGGGACAGGGACAGGAGTTATCTGTGGGGCAGGGGTCACCTGTGGGGACAGGGGTTACCTGTGGGGACAAGGGCAGGGAGTCACCTGTGGGAACAGGAGTAGTGAATTACCTCTGGGGACAGGAGTTACCTGTGGGGACAGGTGTTACCTGTGGGGACAGGGATGGGGTTACCTGTGGGGACAGGGACAGGGGTTACCTGTGGGAACAGGGACAGGGGTTACCTCTGGGGACAGGTGTTACCTGTGGGGACAGGGATGGGGTTACCTGTGGGGACAGGGACAGGGGTTACCTGTGGGGACAGGGGTTACCTGTGGGGACAGGAGCGGGGCTTGGTGTGGATGAAGGGGGCACCTCAGGAATCCCTTGCCAGGCCCTCCCCGTCCCCTCTGGCTCTCGCTCTGCCCTCCCCGAGCTCTCAGAGCCCCAGGTCCCCCAGGCCAGGTGCAGAACAGAGGAGCCGAGCAGAGATCTGACACTCGGTGTTTGCCACACCTGAGGCAGCTCCCGAGCGCAGGAATCCCAGGAGGAGCCTCCTTTGTTCTGGATTCACCTTTGTGTCTTGGCCCTTTTTCCTCTGTTGTTTTCTTTCCTTACATTAAACCCCACTGGGTGACAACACCTTCCTGCAGACCTTTCACACAAACCCACAGCTTCGTGCCTGAGGGGAGCTGGGCTGGGAGCTGGGACATGAGGGATACAGGGGAAGACACCACAGTTATTCATTTTGAGGTGTTTTACCTCATAAAACACTCTGAAAAATGAGGGGTGGATGGATCTAGGGCCTGAATCCTCTGGCTGTTTGGTTTTGTGAAGGGGGCTTTTTCTTTGGTTGTTTAGTTGGGCGTTTTCAGAGCATCCAGAATGAAAGGTTTTAAGCATTAAGCCAGGCGAACAATTCCCCAGGCTCAAAACAAGATTCAGACTGAACCACAAAGGAAAACGTTCCTGTTTGAGACAGTCATTGAGATTTACACAGCCCTAATTAAAGGTTTGGCTTTAGAAATGGATGAATGAACCTCCTTCAAACGTCCTTGTCTGCCAAGCCCTTTTCCCAATTTCTTGCAAGTCATGCTTGGTGAGGAACGTCTCCAGGAAATAAAGAAACTGTAAAAACAACACCACCAAACCCCCCCAAACAAACTCTGCAGCATATTTCCCTTTTCTGAAGAGAGAACAGAGCCATGGGGACACTTTCACACCCTGCCCACGCTGCCACCCACCCACAATCCGGCAGGTCTGAGGTAGAACGGCAGCACAGAATCAATAAACATTCTGCTTTCACCCCCCTTCCTGTTCAAAGGGAATAACATTCCTGAAAACCTGAGCGCTGCTCTTAGCAAATGTTTTGTCCGTGTTTTATGGCGCTGGTGTTTTTTTTCTGGAGCTTTAGGGGTCCAGTCTTACACACATTTATTTCCCACAGACCTCAGTGCCTGTGTGTTGCAGCAGGCTACAAAGCACTTCCAGCTGGGGGTCTCAGATTATCAGTAAGAGAAAAATCCCATTTTTTGGGGTGAAGGAAAGCTCTGTGGCTGAGAGCAGGAGGAAATACAGCTGTGCTGCCTGGCCTTGCTCTGATTTGGCTGCTTTGCTTTGGTTTGAGCTCCTCCTAAATCAGGGCAGGAGCTGGGCACAGCATTTCTAAAGTACCTGGAGCGTGGCCAAGGAGGGTTCTGTGTGTGTGGGACAGAGCAGAGCCAGTTCCAGGGTCCCTGTCCCTGTCCCTGCCCTGGCTGCCCCAAACCCCCCCCCAAAGGCAGGAGCGTGCGCCGTGGGGGCCGTGCAGAGAAGGAAAGGAAATCGCCGCACTAACCTTGTCTGACTGTTTTAAAATTAAAACTCTGGAAGCCTCCCGTGAGTGCAGAGGAATCAATGACATCCACGCCGTACTCACTCTGACTGCGCCGGTACAGGGTCACCCCCAGCGCCAGCACGGCCACCGCCAGCACCGCCGCCGCCAGCCCCGAGTACAGCGCGATGTCCCCGCCGCGCTCCACATCTGCGGGGACACAACAGCCTCAGCCGGGGACAGGGGACAGGGGGACACAACAGCCTCAGCCGGGGACAGGGGGACACAACAGCCTCAGCCGGGGACAGGGGACAGGGGGACACAACAGCCTCAGCCGGGGACAGGGGGACACAACA